>WBNQ01073082.1:1782-15851 GCA_013401375.1 Spizella passerina
AACCTGCTCTCAAGCATTCCACAAGGATTTCCTGGTTGCTATTCCCAGTATAAACAGAAACCTGTATCTACTATGGGATCTACTACTGAAATTCAGCCAAATCCCAAATATAGTGGCTTACTTTAAGCAAGGCACACAGGTCCCTGTGTGGACATCAAGTCCCTACAGAAGTCAGACAAACCACCAATTTTTGTCTTTTTAAAACTATGCCACAACAGAAAGCCTCTAAATTAATACTCAATTATTTGTAATTATCTGAGAAGAGAGCAATGTATTTGTTTACAAATTGCATTCTGGAGTTTGACTTCTCAGCCCAGGCTCCCACAAAACTGCTCCCCATCAAGCTGCCCTGCAGCAAAATTTATCCCCAATTCTTGTCCTTGGCTACCACCATTGCCTTCTATTCCTTTTCACAGAACAGGCAGCAGAATGTCTTGGTTTCTTTATTTCCTTGGCAAGGGCCAAGCTTTTTGTTAGATGTGTAGTGTTTACCCCATATCACTTTCAATATAGATTTTAATTCCCACAAACAGGAGGTCCTTCTCGTGTACTCAGAGCCTTATTTTCTGCTTGGTTATACCAATGTAAATTAAGAGCAATTTAGCTAAATAAAAGAGAGTTACAGCAAAGGAGAATTAGCATAACTCAAAGGAAAGCCAGTCCACTGTTTAGTAATAATTTCTTTCATATACTCCAGATTCTCATGCTCATACATCCATTAGAGAGCCAAAGCTGTAATAACAACGTTATATTTTCACAGGGAAAAAAAATGTAGCATTTTCTCACTCACACAAAGGGGCTTTTTTTTTTTTAAGAAAAGGGAATGTAGCTGGACTGCATTTATTTTTCTATTGGTATTGTGGTAGCCACAATTAATAATCATAATATTAGGGTGTATTTTTAGAAGAGACTGGTTGCACGTGTGAGACCTCATGGCATCAGAAAAGCACACTCATTTTTAATAGCCCTAAATCTCAGAAGGTAAGACTGTCTCCCTCCATCAGTTCTGAGCAGTTTGACTGTTGTAAATTGTATTTCCATGGGTGTTTTAAAAACAGATACATGTGGGATGATCAAGGAAGGACAAAAAGAGTATCTAGAAGATACTAGAAGATATCTAGAAGACAACAGACAACAATCATTTGGATGACTTTGCAATTAGATGTTTAATATCCTAGTTTTTATGAAAAACAACTGTGATATTTCAACTTAATGACTGCAAATTGAAAAAAAAAAGATATCCAAAATTAAATTTATTTGCCCTAGTGTGAAGTCTCATGTAACGTTTTTCTTCCATGCTCACTGGGAAGAACACCTTGCAGATTTCCAGCTACACTACCACCATCATTCACAAGACAAGGATCTTAGGGCCCTCTAAAGAAACTGCCTCTCTAAAGGCAATTTTGCTTTAAATAGGGAAAAAAGGCCTTGCTTCTCCTCCCTTCTCCTCAGCCTTGCCCTGATGGACGGTGCTGCTCATGGGTGGAACAGCTCTGACAGACTTGGAACAGCCACCACGTCTGGTGGCAGTGATTTATTCCTGCAAGCAGCTTCAAAGTTCACACATGACACTTCCAGATAGCAGTGACCAGTTAATTTCTAGAACAATAAATAACAAATGCTAAGAAGAAGAACCGGGCTTTGCCCAGATTTAGAGTCTGTGGGACTTGCTATTCCTTAACACATTCCTGTCCTGTGGTGAGGCCTGGCTTCCACCAGGCAGAGCTGGGCACCTCCTTCTTGGAGGTCAGGACATTTATTTGTACATGGGTGTCTTCTGTATATACACACAGATATCATAAAGCATGGCAATAAATAAATTATCACAGTGATAAATCCCGTGGGGGTCCAGGAGACACAAAGGGGCCTGTGAGAGGAGAGCTGGTTGTGAGCAGAGGCAGCCATGTGCTTCCAAGGCCTCTCAGTCCAATTTTTAGGAGCTACTCCAGGCAGTGGATGGGGATTTTTCTATTAGCAGATAAGAACTGAAGGCTGGACAGCACGACATAAATCCCTCAAGATCCATTATTGTTCATTTGTTAGAGAAACCTAAAAGGAGGGCTTAGCTCCAGCCTCTGGCGTCCTACTGAGGAGTATTGAATTTACTCAACTCCTTTCCTAGGCCGTAAAATGTATCCAAATAAACACATCACACAATGCAGTTGTCTTCCTCCCCTCTTACCCGTCCCTCACACACAAACTCAAAACAGTGCTGAGGAGAAAGAAATTAAAAAAAGAAAAAACAAACCAACACAATAAGAGACACCTTTATCAGCCTCAGCCATCTGTGTTCCTTTAGTCTGATCCAAGCGTTTTGGCAGCTTGCTCCTACCCCATATCATCCTGCCCTGCAAGAAAAAATCCCCTCCCTCTTCCTCCCTTCTCTGCTGCTGCAATGTTCTGAGTTTTTTGATTCCAGGACTTGAAATAACAAGGTATTGGTGCATGTATTTGATTAATTACAATCTCAACACAAACACTTAACCTCGTTGGAGGAACTGCAACCCCACTTGGTAGCTTGGCCCAAAAAACAAACAGATGTCAAAAAACCCTGCACAACTTTCAGTGCTGACCATAGGAATTATCTGGAGTTTAGAAATGTAGAGGTAGAAATAAAACAAAATAGGCTAATTCCTCAAAAGTTTAAAATGTAGGAGGACCTAAAGGCACTGCTAAAGAAAGAAAACAGTGGTAAGAAAATCACCACTGCCATAAATTAGTTTCCAGACAATCTGACTTGACTCTACTGGGGTTAAAAATCTGGATTTTCATTAATGTGTTCACTGGAATTATAAAGGCTCAAATTCTTTCCTCAAAGCAAGCAGGCATAAAAACATTTAAAAGGCAGCTTTCAAAGGGACTTGAATCATGCTCAGGAAAAAAAAAAAGTCATTTAAATACACTCAGAAATGCAGGTCTCAAAAGATTAGGAGTACAATCAACTACTGAGTTTGCCTTCTGTTTCTAAACAGTTTTGTAATAGCAACATGTCTTCAATATTTCAGGAAGCATGACACTTTGATAGATTAAAAAGAAATGTTGTATTGAAAAGAATAAAGAATGAAAATGGGGAAAACACCAGGAACCTTGAAGTGCAATATTATAGAATAAAACCCCTATGGAAAATTCAAGCTTTAAACACATATACTACAGATGTGCAGCACAGCTCTGGCATCTTATTTATTCCTCTGAACTACTTCAGGAGAATTCTCTCAATTTATCAAAAATGATCCAGAAAGGAGTTGACATGAAAAGCACTCAGCCCAGCTCTCTCCAAGGAACAATTTCTCCCCTAATTCACTCAGAGGGAAACAGAATCACTGATTTCCCCATGCACAGTGCCCGTGGCAAACATACCCCTCCAGCTTAAATAGTGTTTTCTGTCCTAATATACATAGTGCCCTGGGATGGGAACTTGGATTTTTTCCCTCCCCAAATGCTTCAGGATGCTGCAGATCAAATTCTTGTTTTGAAAGCCAATTAGCACTGAATTACACAGAGCCACGCTATCTAGTGTTGGATGCTACTTCAATTAATTTGGTACAAGTAGGATATAAATTCTGTTCATAGCCTAGAGAGAGGACTACACATCTGGGTAGGTGAAACATCATATACATGTTCTTGGAACTAATGGTCTTCTCCTAGATTGGCCCAAAAAACAAACTGATATCAAAAAACCCACAAAACTTTCAGTGTTGAGTGTGGGTTACTATAAAATTACGATTGCCTTAAAACCCAAAGAGGACTAGATACAGAGAGCTTGTTTAAAACCTTACATTAATGTTCTTCTCATTTCTGTTTTAGACAAAGAAAACATCTTGAAAAGGCTTCAGAAGCATTAAAATTCAAACAAACTATCTCCAAAGAAATCCTTCAGGAAAAAACTTGAAATGATTTTACAAGCAAAACTAACACTCATTAGCATAACTCATTGGGTTGAAAGGAGTCTTTTGTTAATTTCTGCTTCAGCAGCAGATGATAACCTTGCATGGGCAGCAGTATCAGGGCACAGCAGCTCCACAGGTGACATGTGCAGAAAGGCCCTGGCAGGATGGCACAGCCTGCTCCCAAAGGCAGGACACACCAGGAGACAGCACAGGAATGAGCTGTGAGCTCCAAAAGCAGCTGCTGCCCTAACCCAGCTCATAAATCCCCTCTTGCTTCCCACCAGCAACAGAGACAGCCAAGCTCTGTGCTCTTAAGATGCCCCATAAAAGAGAGATCCAACTGAGGGCCTGGAAAGGAGTCAGAAGTAACTTGTAAAACACAAAGGCTCCAGCCCATCAGTTTTATCAGTGCCATTCATAAACAATTTAATGAGAAGGAGATGACATGAGGGCTGGAGCGCCTCTTGTGTCAGGTCAGGCTGACAGAGCTGGGTTGTTCAGCCTGGAGAAGAGCCCAGGGAGACTTCAGAGCACCTAAAGGGTCTACAAGAGAGCTGGAGAGGGACTATTCACAAAGCTCAATATATGGCACATCACAAACCTATTCCCACTCATTTCACTTAAACATCCATGAGGAAAACCCTGTCTTCATGTTCCAGCCCTATTAGAGAATCCAAACCAGCTTCACAGGGCTCTTCTTGGGAGTCATAAAATCCTCACAGGGGCACTGCAGGGAACCCAAACTCGCCCATGGGATGATGCCACCTTTGGGACAGAGTGAAGAGGACGAGAAGGTAGAAGAGCAAAGATGCTCTTTGGAGGGGAACATCTGCAACAAGATGCTGTTCTCCAAAAGAAGCAGCATCTTCTTCCTGTCTGAGCCTCAGAGCTGCTGAATGCCTTTCTGTCTGTAGCTCTGGATGGCTGCATTAATTGCAGCAGAACCCTTGCACACTCATTTAAGATCACTTACTAAGACTGTGGCAACACAAACCATAGCCTACCTACCATCAGCATGCATGTGTGATGGCTACAGACACGAAATGCTGAGGCAAACTCTTGTTTCCATTACTTTCTGCATAGCTGTTGGCACATAAATTACCACTTCATAACAGGCCCTTTGAAATTCTCTTGCATTAACTAATGCAGCTCGATGTATTTTTACAGTGTGATCATGGCTATCAGTTTCCATCTGTTCTACTGTCCTTTTGGAATGTTTTCCCTGCGAGGAAGTAAACAAAAATAGAGCCCTGTAAAAACAAACCTGCCTGACAGTCTAGACTGAGGGTCTAATTAAAAATAAGATTTATTAGAATAGAGAGAAACGTCTCAGTAAAACAAAGACACGGTTTCTCTAACGTAGCTGCTATTATTCTTGGCAAAGCCCAGCCAGGCTATAAATTCACTGAAACAGATCAGTATGGCACTGATGCACCATTCTGATCTAGCATTGCTTTTCCAGGCTTGGGGGACATGTGAGGAAAACTCTTTGTTTCACTTCAATTTTGGTCCCCATAAATTCCTTTTTTTTTTTAAATGGGACACAAGTGTGCTAGGGCTTGTCTCCACAGAGCAAGAAACCAAACTGAGCTACCAGCAGTGCTGCTCCCCAGTCTAGACACAGTTAAAACAAACTGTACCAGCAGAACTATGTCATGCCAAGGGCTTGCTTTGATATAAATTAAATGGACACCTCAAATGGAGGGGTGAGGAGCAGCAATTCAAACCTGGAGAGGCTCAGAACGTGGAAACTTCTGCCAGCCCAAAGGCAATGAGCATCCTTAGGTGAGGTGCAGCCTCAGAGAAACTGCACAAGAACAACAGCAAAGGTCTCAGACACCACCACCAACACAGTCCTGCCCCAGTAAAAACACAGGTGAGGGCTGGGGACACCAAAAGGGCAAAGCAGGCTTTGGTGGCCAACTCCTGGAGCAAATGGGCAGCCACTCATTGCTTCACCTAACTCATGGCAAGAGCACTGCACTCCCTCAGCCCTGGGGATATCATTTTACATGGAAAAGGACCCACTTGTTAACATCTATAGGACCCAAGAAGCATTTGGAGATTTGTATGAAGAATTTAACACTTAGCAAAAATAAGCACATGAAAATTTTGCCCTGTTTTTTTGGCTATAATTTCTAGTGTTTGCTCTAGAGACGCATGAAAAATAATATTTTCCATAATAAAGAATGTTGTTTTTAAAAGTCTAGTGATTTTTAACATAAAAATTATTAGGTGACCTCACATGCAAAAATGCCCAAAGGCTGCTAAAATAGCAAAGAAATGAGAAATTCTAGATATTAAGAACATGGAGCAAGGCAGATTCATTAAAGAAATTAGAGAGGATGAAAAAAGGGCCAACTTTGAACCAAAACACACAAATTGGTTTTGAATAGTTTTCCACATAAGGAACATTCATCTCCCACTCTAGCTCAAGAACAGCTTAGAGATCCTTTTTCATATCATGCAAATGACAGCAGTAAGTTAAATAATTACACATTTCTTAGAACCAGCAATATCAGTTTTAGAAAGGGGAAAAAAAAGTGTCTTTGGAGCTGGGACAAGGCAGCAGATTTTCATTGTTTACTCCAACATTTCACAAGCAGTTTCCTTTTTCAGGCAACAATTGATGTGCCATGTATCATTAAAGAATGAACCAATTTATAAATAGCATGAATACAAGGAGAACCCCATTGTTCTTATTTGTGCTGGTAAATATGAGACACGCCAGATAAGACTTGTCTGAAGTGGGTTTCTAATTCCCTTACTAAATTTAAAGCCTTGCATTAGCCAGCCTGGCTGGAGAAGCAGCACCTTCAGAGTCTGGATCCCAGTTCCTCTCTCAGTGGGATGGTGAGGGACACCACAGCCCTGGAGCAGAAGCCAACCCAAGGATGCAGGAGTGAGACAGGGCAAGCTGAGCCACAGGACACAGCCTGGGCTGGGACAAGAAGCTCCACATCAGCTCCTCACACCACGCAATCCTAGGTTTATATCAATGGCTGCAGTTCCTACTGAGTCAAGGCAAACCCTCCTGTGATTGTCTTTCCAGGAGGCCAGGGCCATTCACCCTGCTTTTCTTCATTAAGGACCAGACTTTAACCAAGCATTGTCTGAAATGCCCACATCTTACCTGAATAAGGCAGAAACACTTCCCCAGCTTGGAAGTCCAAGATCCCCAACAGTATCAATCTGTCACAGCTGAGACAGCCAAAATACACAGAGTGCCACCATACAATTCCAGAAGGATTCAACCCACACAGAGCAACACCACACCACTCCAGAAGGCTGCAGGCATCTGCCCTTCCTGTCCCTCAGCCCAGCCTTTTATCCCCTCCTGTTGATGCCCTGCCCCTGTGTGCCCTCTGCTCCCTTTGGTGGTTGGGCAGTGCCCTGGGCTCTCGTTACCTGCAATGCTGCTCACAGCTGCAGCTCATTGGGGATGAGGCTTGGCCACAGCCCCACCCCAATCACCACAAACTCTGTGCCTACAGCAATCATGAATCAAGATGAAGCTACAAAAACCCAGAGTCTCAATTCACCCTGCCTGCAAATGAAGACAATCCTTTTCTGAGAGGACATTAACATCCCCATTAAAAAGCACCAACAGGACTGCTGGTCTGCCTCTCCATGTATTTCCATTTTCAAATCAATACCACCACTAAATCTTTCAGTTGAAGTTTATACACTTTCCTCATTTACACTCTTCTCCTCCCCTCCTTGGGAGCTATGAACCTTTTTAAAGTCTATGGAAGATGCTGAGGAGTTCACCTCCCAAAGTGTTTACCCCCTCTCAGCTGGCACAGATGATACATAAATCACTATAAATTATACACACAGGGCCACAACTCCCTTCAAGGAAGCCACCCACTGAAGGGTTAAACACACAAACTGCAGATCCTGTCTAATTCCTCTTAATCCCTGGTTACACAGCACAGAAGATGAGGTATTGTCCCTGGATTCCTATTATTGCTGCCAGACACAAAGCAGGGAACACCACAGGGCCACCCAAAATATCCCACAGCATGCAGTGCTGAGGGGAGCCATGAGGTGTGCAGGGGATGCCAGCAGGCATCAGCCATTCTATATTAAATATAAAATCATGGTGGTGAAACCCTCAGCCCTGCCCAAAAGGTTAAAAGAGGATTTATGTTGGAAAGCCAAGAGAGAGGAGTTTAACATTTGCTGGTTTTCCCCCAGCAGAAACATTAAAAAAGGTTTGGAATGGCAAACTGAAGGGACCCCTTTAAGACACCTACATTATTCTTTTTCACATGAGATCAAGAGTGAGGATTGCATTAACCTAATGATTAATACAACAGGGAGAAAAGCTGAGACTGATCACCAAACACATTCACACAATGTCAAATCATCTGGTCGGTCACTGTAGATTACAAATAGGATAAAAATAAAATTTAAAAACAACCTTTCAGATTCAACAACTACCATCCAAAATTACACCATCTAGCTGTAAAACACACTGGAAGAAGCATTTGAGTTTTCTTTAGAATCTCAAATATTTGGTATTTGAAGAAAGCTTTACTTCACTACTTGCATTTTCCTGACACACACCCCACCACCACTTTTCTTTCTATATGGAAACAACAAACACGGAAACATACACAAGATAAAAAGCCAGTGATGAAAACACAAACCATAAATTGTAAACAAACATTTTGCTTCCTAAACTTTTGTTGCTACTTTACTGAAAATACTGTTCAGTTTCAAGGCGTGTCAGATGCTCTGGGTTCAGCAAGGATTCCCCACAGTCCTGCCACTGCAAAGTTCTGCCCTTGGACACTGTTCACAAAGGATGGATGAGAAACACTGAAAAGATACTTTCTTCTTCAGTTAGGGCACTAGGTGGATCTTTTCCATATATTTGATATTATTTTAGAAGGTAAATAAATTAGTGACAGAATTTAGAAGGGGGAGAATCACACCACTTCCCAAGGACAAGGATTAACTCACTTCTCCAGCAAGTGGTTTCACGCTAGCATGCTCTTCTTTTATACTGCCAGACAAAGCTGAGTCACTGCTTCAAAACTAAATATCTCTATTTCACACCAGGTACCTGTCACCCAGACCCACTGCTGCAGTCTGTATTAGACAAAAGATCCATTAACTTCCTTTCTCCTGCTGCTCTCCTCGCCAATCTCACTCACTGGGCAGCTCCCCATGCTCAGTGGTTCTCTCACATGCCACACTGCAATTAAGATTATTTCTGGCATCAGGGCAGAGAGCATGGCAGGCAATGAAGAATAATCATGTAGACATTGTTAAGACTATCCTATTACTATTTTTCCTTTTTCTTTAACCATACCCAGTCACAAAACCCAACACTATTCATAACAGAAGAAAGAAAATACACAATACTCATGTTTTTTCCCCACAAAAAAAATTAAATCCAAACCAAAACCAACAAACAAAATCAAAGAGAAAAAAAAATACATAACTATGTGAAAAAAAAAGTTGTGCTGCTTATTCAGCACCCACTGACAGTCAGCTTGCACACAGAATGTCACTGTAGCAGTTCTTGTGCTGGACAGCAAAAGCCTCCCAGAGAAATCCCATCAGTTAAGAGGAAGACTGCATATGGTTATGTTTTTGAAAGTTGAAAGCTGATTATAATTTATAATACATTTATAAAGAAGCACAGTAAACTAATTACATTTGGGAGAAGGCACATTTTAGAGGCTATGAAGATACAACCAGTAATAGGAAATTCTAACTCCCAATTATGCCTCTCAGGGTTCTTTACAGAATAAAACATTTGCTTGTGATTTCAGAAGTGGTTTGCATTCAACAATGTAAAACTTGTTTGAAGTCTCAATGGTTTTCTCTTCCCTGCTCAGCAAATACTCATCTTAAATGCTTTTAGAACCTGTAAGAATATTGCAGCCATAGAGTTGGGTCTCCTATGAATCCTTCCCCAGCCAAAAAACTCTGCTCAAACTCAGAGCTGAGGGGTTGTGATCCAAATGCCCAATGACAAAGGCCTGATCCTCAAAACAACTGTCCATCAAGACAAAATGTGACACAATAGTAAGGAAAAAATTATTAAGGTGTCTCTTTTACAAATTGTTAGCAGGCGTACAAAGTCCTGCACAACAGGAATATTCTCATAAAAATAGCATGAATTACTTAAACCAGCAGCACTGCTAAAACAGGTCTTTTTCCAATACTCTACTGTTGGTCAAAACATGACCATCAGAAGCACATTGCACACACAGCAGGATGGGATCACATCTCTGAGATGGAACAGTGCTCAAAATGCCTGAAAATCACTTCAGAGAGGATCTGTCACTGCCAGATGGGAGAGCAACATCACACACAGATCATACTTAACCTGCAGAAGAAACAACAAAAGCAGCTATGAAGAGCAAAAATCCACAGCTGTCAAGCAAGAATTGCAAACACCACTTTTGCTAAGATCAAACAAAAAAAAAAACCCAAACCTGCAAACCACCACAGTATCAAAATGAACACTTAATTCCCAGGAGGAAGTGTGGCTGGGGGATCTGTGGGGCTGTGCAGCACTGAGGGGTATGTTCAGCCAGAGAGGGAAATGGTTCAACCACTACACACTGCCACCATCCATCCTCTCCTGGCTGGCCCACCCAGCAGGGCCAGCCCCAAATTCCCAGGAATGGCAACTCAAAGGCCATGGTGAAGTGCAGAAAGCAGCTCCAGGAGATGCTGCAACTTAAAGCAAACACAAGACTCATTCTCACACCTGGCTTCTCAGCATTACCACACAAGACAGCAGGAGCAGCATGCATGATCAGCTCTGTGACTGAAAACAGAGCAAATAAAACACTTGGACTCACAGATGATGTTCCAAACCTGGTTTCCACCCATTGCTTTTCAAGCTAGTCAGGCAGAAAACCTTTAAAGACCCTTCAGTCAAGGCAAATGGCTTTGTGATAAGGGAAGTTTCCAAATAAAATGTTACGCTTTTACCACCTGTCACATCCAGGAAGAGAAACAAAACCATTTTCATAGTCATCAGTGAGTTAGGCAGAAAGTAACCAAAATTGGAGATGTGTGAGGAGACCTGTCATCTGAGGGACTTAGCCAGGCAGGGATGGCAAAAACCTCCATGACATGAGCTGCTCAGAGCCCATGCTCATGGCCCAACACTGACACCNCCCCCTGCAGGATTATAGTCATCTCAGTGGTGGATTTCCTCCTCTCGGGGCCCAGGTCGGTGGCAGAAACGATGAGGTTGTAGATGAGCTGAGAAGGCACCAAGGCTGAGGCCACTCTCAGATCCCCGCTGTAGCGGTCCACGATGAAGGTTTCGGTGTCTCCATTGACTATCTCATACTCCACCTCCCCGTTGGCACCCTCGTCGGGATCCGCAGCGATAATGGTGGTGAGGATGGAGCCGATCACCACCGAGGGGTCGGCTGCCAGGGCGTTCTGCGACACAAACACGGGCACGTTGTCGTTCTGATCCGTCACCAGGATGGTGACGTTCTTGAGGGCAAAGCGCCTGGACTCCACGGGAACGGCCTGATCCGTGGCTTTGACCGTCAGCTCAAAGAGATTGGCAAACTCCCGGTCGATCTCAGCGCTGGTAAATATCGTCCCTCTCACCTCGTCGATACGGAAGTGATTGCCCCTCGGCATCTGCTGGATGATGGCGTACGTTAGCTGCCCGTTAATATCCGCGTCCGGATCGTGAGCAGTCACGGAAATGACAGAGCTGCCCACAGGAACGTTCTCAACAATTGACTTAAAGATGTCTCCTGGAGGAAAATGAGGGGGGTTATCATTGAAATCCCTGACATGTATGACCACTGACATGGTAGAGGATCGTGGGGGCCTCCCTTGGTCTTTTGCCGTTATGTTCAGCTTATACAGAGACTGTGTCTCAAAGTCCAGCTTCTTGGCAAGGAAAATACTCCCGGTGTTGGGACTGATGCTAAAGGTGCCGTGATTGTTTGTCCCTGTGATGCTGTAGTGGAGGTCAGCGTTGTCGCCTGAATCAGAATCAGTGGCAGTGACAGACGACACAAGCTCACCAACCCTCATATTTTCCAAGACATCCACTAACAGGGTTGATTTAGGGAAGGAAGGGCTGTTGTCATTTTCATCCAACACATCAATGCTCAACATGCAAGTTGAACTGAGGGGAACGGCTCCGGAGTCTACTGCTTGGATGACAAGGGAATACGATGCAGTGGCCTCGTAATCCAGTCTGCCTACTAAGGTCACTTGGCCTGTGCTGCTGTCTATTACAAACTGATTTTCTTCATTTCCCTTGATTACAGAATACTGAATCAACCCATTAACCCCTTCATCAACATCTGAGGCAGAAACTCGCAGCACCTGTGTCAGATTTGCTGCCAATTCTGATATAGTGGCTTGGTAAAGATCTTTCAAAAACTTGGGGGCGTTATCATTGATGTCTTTCATGTAGATCTGTACAGTTGCCTGATCTTTCAGAGGCTTTGGCAACCCCTGATCTGTGGCTATTACTGTAAGGCTAAACACTGCAGCTCCCCTCTGCCTCATGAGAGCTTCTCTGTCAAACTGATGAGTGCTCCTGATTTCCCCAGTTACTGTGTTCAGCTCAAAATCTGGCTGCATATGCTCAAACGAATACCTGACCTCACCGTTTGGCCCAAAGTCTTTATCTACAGCATTTATTTTACCCACGTACGACCCACCTCTCTGTTCCTCTTCAAAATAAAACACATAGTTGGTACTGTTGAACAGGGGCCTGTTATCATTTACATCCTCCAGAATCACAGTAACATTCACAGTAGCATTGAGTGGTTCTACTGCTCTATCAGAGGCAACGACCAGTAAAACGTATCTTTCCTGAAGCTCACGGTCCAGTTCACTTTTTATATACAACTGGCCATCTGGGAATATGCCAAAGGCATCCCCAGCATTTCCTTCAATTATACTGTAAGCAATTTCACCGTTCACTCCCGCGTCTTTGTCAGAAGCCTGTACCTTAAAGAACCTGGAATTCACAGGCTCTGACTCCAAAATAGTAATTTCATAGGAAAGCTGGTCAAACACAGGCGGGTTATCATTTACATCATGGACAGAGACAGTCAGGATAAAGGAGGAGGACAGCTGAGGCACCCCCATATCCGAGGCCAGGATTTCGACCTGGTAAGACCCAGCATTTATGTCAAGCGGCCCCGTTAAGCTTATAGCACCAGTTTGCTCATTGATTGAGAACAAGCCCTTTGGGTTTTGCTTAAGGCTGTAAAGGACCACGCCATTAACACCTTCATCAGGATCAAGAGCTTTGGCCTGGAATATGGTATGCCCAGCTTTCCAGTTCTCAACAACATTTACACTTTCCACCACTTGAACGAAGTGTGGGGAATTGTCGTTTAAGTCTTTGACAGTTATATTGACCACGGCATCGCCAGTTATCGCCCCACCCCTGGCAACCACCTTCAGCTGGTAAAACGCCTGCTCCTCCCTGTCAATGATACTGGCTGTGGTGATCTGCCCCGTCACCCTGTTGATGGCAAACACGCCCCTCTGGTCACCCGTGGTAATCAGGTAACTGATGTTGGTGTTGAGGTCCATGGTGGAAGCAAAGACAGTACCCACGTGGTAACCCAGAGCAACGTTTTCAAAGACAACAAAACTGTACGTGCCCTGGCTGAAAACAGGGGGGTTGTCCTGTGTGTCCAAGACAGTGATGGTGACAATGGCTTGGTTCTGAGACTGAAGATGGCCACCGTCAGTGGCCACGATCTGCAACTGGTAAGCAGTTTTCTCCTCCCTGTCCAGGGCTATTTTTGTTGTGATGACTCCTGTCTGCCCATGGACCTGAAACCTGGAGGTATCTCCAGCTGAGATGCTGTACTTGACTGTCCCATTGGGGCCCAGATCGGGGTCCGTGGCAGACACGGTGGTCACATAGGTTCCAGCTGGCTCGTTTTCCTGGATATGGGCAAAATACTGAACGGGGTAAAACACGGGGCTATTGTCATTCACATCCAGGATGGTCACGTTAACTCGGGCTACCGAAGAGAGGGAAGGAGAGCCCAAATCAGTGGCCAAGACCTGCAAGGAGAAGTGAGACTGCTCCTCCCGGTCCAGCTGTGAGACGGTGCTGAGCTTGCCTGAAACCGGGTCCAGGCGAAACATCAGGCGAGGGGTCACAGAGGAGGGGCCAACTGCTGCCAGCGCCGGCTCGGC
>WBNQ01073083.1:0-10643 GCA_013401375.1 Spizella passerina
CAAAAGCTTGGTTGCGAAGAGTATCAGGCCAATAATGGGTAGGAAAAAGCTGGTTCCACTTGTGCACAAGCCCACAGCATTTTCTCATACAACAATTGCTGAGAGGTTGTGTGTGGTCAGCACCACACTGGTAGCCTTAGGCTGACTGGAACTGCTTCAAACAGACCTAAATATCACCAGATACAGAGCAATCTGCTGCATGTTCCCATTGTTCCTGCTCATAAGAAGCAGTTCATGCATAGGCAGGCATAAAAAGCCTGGTTATCTTTAGTTTAGGTCATAATGATAGTTTTAGCAGGTCTGCCACAAACTTAAATTTCAAAATAATGGCATCTTATAGCCAAATCTGTTAATGCACCTCTGTTATACACCTCTGAGTGATTTAGTCCTTGCTGAGAGTTAAGCTAATATAACAAGTTGTAAGGCCTCATGTCAGCAGTTTGCACCTTAATAATCACAAAACATTAGACTCACAAGAACTGTTCTTAATACAAGTCCAAGCATACGGTGAAAATTGTTTCCTATAAAAACTCTCTCGAAATATTAACTGTGATTATTCCACTATTATAAGTAGTTTGATCCTATTTAGTTGAAGAATATTGTGAGAAAATAAGTGACTATTGAGTCATGAGAACTGTGAGAGAAAATAGGTTCTTTGCCCATCTGGCAGATTTAAAAGAAAAATTATGCTAAATTAGAGGTTTATGTTATCATTTATTGATGATATTTTTATGCCTCCATAATATCTTACGTTTCAAAATATTGGTGCCTCAGGAAGCTAACTCATTTCTCTATAGGTGCTAAAATTTCCATAAATGTGTAGTATGAAATCTGATAGATTTGTTTTTACTGAATTGAGATGAAACTAACAGTATGACTTATTATAATCCCTCTGCTAAATTGGGTTCTGCATGTTTTCTCACTATTACATTTCACTATGCTCTGTACATATTTTAAATGTGTAACTCTGCAATAGACTGGGAATAGTTGTGAAGAGGTTGTTATAGTCTCTCTTGCATAAGTAATACATCTATTGAAAACAGAATTAGGTCATTGACACACATGTTTAAGTGATTTAGCTCAAACAGAAGAACTGGAACTGAGGAAAGAACAGTTTTCTGTGTCCTGAGGTTCTCCTGACTTTTCATCTTAAGGCTACATGTCATGGCAGCCTTCCTTCCTCTTGGGGACAATTAGATCTTTTTGGTCAGTGTTTAGCCTTTTCCCCTGGTGAATCAGGGGTGTTGCTGTGGCTGCGCACTGAATCTGTAACACATGAGGAAAAGATGGTCAGAAGTCCAGACTGTTACATGTTACTCCTGAACTTCTACTTCCTCTGGTACCCCTAACTGAGTAACATCTAAAAGTCAACTGTACATCCAAAACTGGTAAGGAGTTTTAAAAGTTTCTATGAGAACAATCCTTAGATTTTTGAAGTATTTCAGTGGTGTGAAATTATTTAACTAAAATACGTTACTGATGCAGGATGTTGGCTGGCTGGATTGGCCCTTGTCTACATGAGTCCCTCAGTTAAAGTGTGCTTTGCTTCGTCTGTGTGTGTGGCTGTCCCCCCACTCTGCAGGAAGCAGAGCATCAGCACAGCTGTGGAAAGTCACATGTATAGATCTCGATGTTCCCCCTCCTCACTCTCTGCTCTGGTTTGAGTGTGAATTGTTGTATAGAGTATCATCTATAAGTCTCCTTTCTTTTGGCTGCAACAGACCCTGTTAATGCTGGTTCTTTGTTACTCAAGAACAGTTTTATGGTGCTTTCAAATTTTAAACATGATTTCATATGGCCTCAGGTTATGTTCCCACTGATGGGAGTGTGTCTCACTAGTGAGCTGAAAGCATCCTGTCTGTAAGCTGCAATGCAAATCATGAGCAGGTAAACTTTGCTAGACCTGGTCAGTTTGCTGTTTCACTCCCTAAATCTTGATGAAGGAATTTTGTAGCCGTGAGTTTCTTAAGTGCTCTGGCTGTGAAAAAATTCAAAGCAGTGCCCCACAGTATGAAAGAATGTATAGGAGAACTTTCCAGCAGTTAAGATCTCTTCATGGTTATGCTGGTCAAAACAGAATAACTTCATTAAATTCAGTCTCTATATTCTGGACTGGCAAATAGAGCAGAATTGTCACTTGCTCTTTTTGGAGTATTCTCTTCCATGCTTCATACAATGTCCTTGACAAAAGGGAAATTTCTGTGTATTAAGAAAATCTCATTGACCTGGACTGTAGTAGTAGGTTGCATAAGAATCTCAGCATGCTTTAAAAATAAATATATGAAGTAATGCTATATGTAGCAATTGTCATATGGTTTAAACATAGCTTAATACAACTGAGTTCAGTCTGAGTCCAAGAGATAGTTATCCTATTAAAATCCAGTGTGATTACAGAGCTCCTTTCAGGAAAGAGGAGAAAAAAGGCTTGTCAGCTTTTGGCAGTGCTGAGGTGTTGGACTTTGATCAGAAACTCTGATTCCTGTGGCTTCTATTACACAGGGAAGGAACTTGTCTTGGCACATCTTCTAACAGGCTGTGAGAGATCTGTTGCTCTTGCCTGTTGGAAGAACTTTCTTGATTATCAGACATCTTGCTTTTATTAAATCCTTCCAGAAAAGTCATGAATTAGAACCTGAGCGTTCACAAGAATGGTTTTAATAATGAGTTTCCAGGCACCATATTTATGAAGCATGGGAGAATAGCACTTCTCTGCCTAGCAGATGTGGGAAGACCAGTTTATTGAAGGCTATAAGATGTACTTAACCGGAGGTTAAAACATGGTAAGGGGGTGGAAGGTTAAAAGTCATTTGTAAATGCTAGTATGAGAATGAGAAGCTACTGTATATGATTTATTTTAATAAGCATATAAAACAATACAAAGGGTTGAGATTTTATATATATTCTTAGGTTTTACTTTTTCTGTTTCCACTTTATATGTTGTCATTCCTCTCTTAAAATCAGCGTAGTGCTGCAAATGGTCAGGTTTTCCTGTGTTTACTCTTTGGAAGAGCCTCTGGAAGACTTGAAATAGAAATATGTACAATCACAAGCAGTGCCAGTAAAAAGAAAATAAGCAGTGAAAAGTTATTGACTGAAAACACCTTCTATTTTTTAAATAAAGCTGAACACTACAGACACTTCACAGATAAAGACCGGACATTAATGGAAATATAGGTGCCAATTTTTGAAGCCTGTAGGCAGGCATGGGTTTTCTAGAAATGGGCAAGTGTTGCTGCTTTCACAGCACTGCTTATCTTCCCCCTTCTTGCCCATATGGGGTGAAAAAGGCTGTGTGTTATCCCACTTACAGAACAAGCAGCCAGCCCATTTCTGTGGCTGCAGGTAACCCTGGCCACCTACCACAGTTTTCAGAGATGTGGGGGTCCTATGGCTGATTTCACCTGAGGCCTAAATGTGTCTGAAAGTTGATTCTTTGGTGGCCTTCCCAATGTTTCTTATTAGGGCAGTGTTCATTTAGGGTGTAATAGTTGTATCTGATCAGCTCCACATCCTGACCCTATCATCCAAAGTGATAAGAGATGAAGAAATAGATTTTCAGGTATTCTAAGTTCATGCTTGTAACTTTAATGTTCAGTTTATCTCTCTCTTTAAATGTAGCTATTGCACTAGTTGATGAACAGTGTGGTCTAACCTTGTGTCTGTAACTAGGTTCCCAAGGCCTGAGATGCCTTAAGTTTATCCCAGCCAGATGTGGATAACTAGACTTCCTTATGGGCAAGCCTTTCTAAAGCTAACCTTTCTTATGGGTTGCAGGAGGGGTACTGGAGGATTCTGAGTGTTTTTATTTGTGTTCTTGCTACAAAATGGGCAAGTGCTAACTGAGTTTAAACTAGACCCTGGGCTCTAAGCCATACTGCCATCTGTGCTAGCTAGTCAGGATTCAAGATATTCAGACTCAAGTTAACCTTCTGTCTCTGTGGATGTAGGGAGGTTTCAGCAAAGATTCAGTAAAATTTTTAAACTATTAATAGCACAAAAAGACAAGGCTTATTTTTCATCAATTTTCTGTACTGAATTTTTTTCTTTCATCTGTAATTGTAACTAAAACACAAATTGCAATGTTTTAAAGAAGCTTGAGGTAACTGTGAGTTTCCATGCAAAAAAGTAATAAAAATAAAATAACCTCAGCATCTGTCAGGAATCAGTAACTTTTGGGCTTTTTATTCTTACCGTTCTAAGGGAGAATTTTTCAGTTCAACTCTGGGCTTGATTTTTCACTTTGGATCATACAGCTCTTGTTTTAACTGAATAGCTACACCTGTCCTAATGCTGTAATAATTATTTAAGACAAATATATTATATGCAATTTTTTTAAGTGTTCCCTGGTTTTAGGGCAGGGGGGGAAGAGGATAAATTTAAAACATAAGGGCTTTTTTTTTTTTCCAAAGTAGTTCCTTACTATGTTTTGTATACCATAATTTCATGTTTAGGCTTTTATCAAAACTCAGCTTACTTAATGAAGTACAGCATACAGATCAGCAGTTTCCAACTTTGTGTTATGTGTGAATCCAGTTCCAGCAGCACAATATTTTTTTACAGTTTTTCTTTTGGTCTGTTAACCCTGATTTAAGAATCACTGACTTTGCAGAACGATGGCTATGGGAAGCCTCAGTGATGAGGAATGAGCCCTTTGTTTGTGGGAATACCAGTTCCCAGTGCAGCCTTGGCTGGTGTCCTGGCTCTGACAGTGTACTTGACAGCATCTGAAAACTGAAGTTGTAAAAATGGCACAGTAGGCATATAAGTTCTTCTTCCAACTGTTTTCACTCTAATTACAGATATTTAAAGGCAGGTTTAAACCCTTAAAACATGAGATTTTAATAACCTTTCAAGATGTTATGTTGGTTTCACAAAATCTGAGTATCCTTGACAGCTGTGCAAGTTATGGCTATCAAAACTTTAGGGTATATCCTTGATCTTACTTTGATTTTTTTTTTAACTCTGCAAAACAATACTCATTAGCTTTTCCCCCCTCAATTTCTCTGCCTTCAGTTTAATTGCACAACTCCTTATCTTGCAAGACAAGTCACACTCATTCTAACTTCTCTATGCAATTGCTGATTTTTATGTTCTAGCTGGGGTTTTTTGTTTGAAAAAAGCAAAAAGAGTTAAAATTGTAGTCTCTTCAATTTAATGCTTACAACTTTCTCCCATTTTCCTTAATCAGAATGTACAGATCAGGTTGCCTGATGGAATATGACAGATCATGGCACATTTCCCTGTGTATAAGGTCTTTCCCTTTTTCCATTCACAATACTCTCAGTGGCACGTTCCTCTATTTCACTTCTATAGTGAAATATTTCTATATTTCACCACTAGTTCCATGACATCCTCTTTATCTTAATGTATCTCAAACATTTGGCCTTCTCTGGGTGGATGAACATGGATTCAGGCTGGATGAGTAATGGAGGTGGCTGGGAACTGCTGGACCAGCTGGCTTCTGCCTCTTGCCTGTCAAGTGCTTGTGGCAATGCACTCTTCCATGGTGTGCTTGTTTCCATAGCACAGATGTGATACGGGGGATGGATTTAAGCTGAGCCTGGGTTGGGTAGCTCAGTATGTTGGTGCATTGTTGATGTCTTTGCTTTCTGAATATTCAGCCTCAGTTTAGAAGGGAGCTGTTGGAGGAAAAATAAGTAGTAATGAAAAGGATTATCGAATGGTAAACAACTTCTGGCCGTTTCACATGGGAATGCCTTTTTTCCAGAGGTTCTGGGAATGCTGTGTGTCTCAATCTGGCTGTGCAGTGAGTCACTGGTCACAAGCAGCTGGGGGCACAGCCTGAGGCTCTGCAGTGCTGAGGCCTGGGGGTGCAGTGGGGTCTGTGATGTGATGGGCTCTGCCACAGGGCTGCAAAGGCTGCAGGTCTCCAGGTCTGACTGGACCCATCCTGCCAAGCAAAACAATGCTTCTCTGGGAGAGGCAGGGACAGACAAGGGAGCTGGGGCAGACCTGCTGCCTGGGAGAATGGGTCTGGCTCTTTTCTGCCCCACACAGGAGTCATTGCTGTGCCTCACACTTTTCTTCAGCATCACCATCAGCCATCTCACTCCTCAGAGAGCTGGAATGGGGAAGCAGGTAGCAGGGACACAAGACTGTTTTCCTGCCTCTAGTAATGTGCTACTGTAGGCAATTACTGGCTTCAGCTGCACGCTTTTAGAGGATCTGGCATTGGGAAGAGTCTGAACAGAGACTGGCTAACACTCGCAGCAGGTGAGCTGCCAAATGCCAGCATATCAGAAAACTGGATTTGAAGAGGGATGAAATTTTATTGTATCTTGATTCAGGATGTCATTAATGGTTTTTTACCTTTTTATATCCAAATAGATATGTATGCACACACACATATATACATACATAAAATATTAACAAATTCATAGGGGAAAGTTGCTGGGACTCTCAGTACACAGAACAGAGCAAACTGAGGGACTCTACCCTGGATTGGGATAGACATCATTTTCCGAAGTTGTAGTTTAATGTGCTGTTCTGGGTGGGCCTTTCGTTAGTATACAGAAGAAAACCAAGATATGTTCTGAGCCTGCTAGCAACTAGGGTCTTTAATGTCTGTCTGCTGAGGGGATGTAAAGTTATTTTACAGGGTATTTACACTTCCTTTCTGTTCAGCTTTGGTGTGTGTGCCTTGTCCCATAATTTTTGATGAGAGCTGTGTTATACTCCATCTGCACTTGTAACGGACCCCAGAAATCATTAGATAGAGTTTTTTGGCTGGGTTGCAATGTACATTTCAGTAAGTGTTTTTTATTGTTAGACTGTGATAAAAGATCTGCTCTCATAGAATATGCATGGCTTTTCAAATGCTTTGAAAAGCAGATTAATTTTTTTTATTCCCAGCAATTCCAATAGCAACTTATTACTGGAGTTTTTTCATTAAGTTGTTGGAAACAACTCTACTTCAGCAAATGATAAATACGCTATATTATTCTGAAAATTCTGCACTGTAAAGCATGAACATAATTTTCTTACTTATAAGATACTTTCCATGCTGTGCACAAATCTCTTATTATGTGTCTTGTGTTGTGGTTGTCCTTATTTTCATTTAAATTTATTGCAGTGCTTTGTCTGAAGAAAATATTTTGATTGGTTAGTAAACATGCCACAGGGGGTAGGTAATTTACATGAACAGCAATTCTGTTGAAATTGCTATTCAGAAATTTAAACTACCTGTTTCATCCTTGCTGTAGTTAAAGGAAGGGAAAGATCTCCCCAAAACATGGCCTAGGAGGAGAAAACAAACAAATAAAATGACCCACTGAAAAAACAACTGCCAAGTTCCAGAAATATGAAATAGGTGACTTGTTTCTAATAAGGGAATAACTTTTTGGGAAAATAGCAGGACCATGACTTGTTAGTCCCTGTGACCTAGCAATTTGTTTCTATTGCAATAAATTCCTGTAGCCTTCAATGCTGCTCCTGTTCTCCTATAAAACTAGATGGTACTGAAATTCTTTACTAGTAGCTTGAGACAACTATAGTTAATCTCTAAACTACTCTAATTAGCACTAAAATATGCTTGCAGAGTAACAACTTCATTAACAAAATTAAGGAGATGAAAGCGAGTGGCAGAGATCAATCAAGTATGACAATCGCTGTTTTCTCCAGAACATGAACTTTCTTTAAAAGCTGGTTGTTTATGCTTGATCAAGTTATAGTAAATCTGCTAGTTAATTAACAGCTGAGATATTATGAATTCTGTAAAAGCATCTAATATATTAATGATCACCTGAGGCTTTTAAGAAAGGTTCAAGCTGTGAATGGCCTCCCAGTTCTGCTGCAGTACTTTTGCAAGTCTTGAATTCCTGGATCTCCTTTTCCCAGTCTTTGAGGACTGTGTCAGGCTGCAAGTGAAAGCACTTCTGTTTGGGGAACCACTGAAGCATACATAACTATGATCACTTTAAATATGTAAAAGATTCTGCCCTGGGACATGGTGTGACAGAGGATGCCCTTTGTCCTTGGACGTTGCAGAGCATCTTTCACTCTATGCACACTTGCAGAGTGTTCAATGACAATCTGCTTTCTGCTGCCTCACTCCTGTTTCTATTTTCATGTGTTTCAGTGACACACTGAGACCCATACCCTAGTGGGCCCAAAACTTGGTAGAGAAAGAAATTTAGAAGCCTAAGCATGTTATCGAGGTATGTTAAACAACACATCTCAAGTCAATTAGTATTCAGATTTTAAGAAGTAAAATTTTCTGAGAGCTGAGAGATCTGATTTTAGGCATTAATATGTCTGCCATATCCACATGATTATTTCTGTCAACTTGCCACACTTAAGAGTTACAATGGGAATGAAAGATAGGGGGGGATAAAAACACCCCTAAACATGGAAGGAAGGGGAAGCCTTCCCATCTCTGTTTTAAAGGCCTCAGTGAGGATGTGAAAGATTGAAGATTATTTCTGTCTTGCATCTGGGAATATGTTAGTCCAGACTCAGGAAATGATCCTGCCTTGCAGATGACACTCATCTGGGCTGAGGGACAGTCCTCAGCTGAAACTGCTTTTTGCACACAAAAGACATGAGACTTGCCTAAAAACATGAAGCAACAGTTTAGATTTGTAAATTTTGTGTATCTAAATTTGATTACATGCCAGGCAGCTTTAACAGGAATACTGCTGCTTGTGCTCCCCTGACAGGGCACGGGGGGTTGAGGATGCACCAGCAGGCTCTCCTGTTGGCATTTTTGGTTCCTGTTGGCTAACTGTGACATCTGCCATGTTGCTTGTCTCTGAGGCACTTCCTTTTTCTGTGATTTTAGAGTGCAGTGTAGAGGTACTCAGGTCTGTAAGGACAGTGCCTCAAAATTTGGCAATATATCTAGGCAGCAGGTAGTTCAACTGTGCAGGGGCTGATAAATACCAGGTAGCATATAGATCAAGTTGTATTCTGTGTCCAAGGGAAAATAATCCATAAAATTCCTTTGTAAATAAGTATTTTTAGCCTACCTAAACACTTAACTTCAAGTTAATATTAACCTAGGCCATTTCCTCATCTGAAATCTGCAGAAAGTTTGTACCAGGACACGTGTTTAGAATGTCCACATATAGCATAGTAGTTGAAAAGGCAAAGATTTTGGTTATTCCAGAGAGCCTTCTCTAAAACATAGAAACACTCTTAAGTCCTGTACATCTAAAGGATTTTTAGTAAATCTTGAAAACAGCTGTAACACATCTGAAGACTAAATGTGCTTGATCCAGGGACAAAATAATTAATTCAGTGCTGATACACAGATCTACAGCATCCTTTTTTATATTTCATGATTCCTGTGGATGATTTAGAGTGTGAGAATGACTCACTATCCAGATCATACCACAGAAGCTCATTAGTTTTTCACTCATATTTCAAATACTTTTTGTTCCAATAAAAGCAATGAATTAAAAATCAAAGCAAAAGTTGCTGTAATGTTACTTCTCATAGTTACATGCAGACAGTTTCTGTTTTTCCTTTTATTCCTTATTTAAGGTCTTCTGACTCAGTGACAATTCATTTACGTAAATATAGTTTAAAAAATATACTGGCAGTTCATTGCAGTTTCTAAAATGGTTGACTTTGGAATGCTATCTCTTCACAGCAGTTCCATAATAGAAATACTTCATGTCATGTGCACAAAGAACAGCCCAAGCAGCAAGCTACACCAGAATTTTCCTGGCTTCAATCTTAATAGGAAGTGGTCAGGAATTTCCTGGTTTGAAATGTTTTTGACAGTTTTGAAATTATTGTGACATCCTAATTTAACACTATTTAAATTTCGGTGTTTATTTCAACGGTATAATAATTAACATTAAAACAGAAAAAAAATTGCAGCCACCCAAGTGAAACATTTTGATTGATTTTGGGTTACTTTTGGCTTTAGGCCATGTTTGGATTTTTGACATTTTATTAATTTGAAAGAAGTTAATTTTGTGGCAAAAACCTTTTGTCTCAGTCTAGTGTCAATATTGTGTTAAGTAAGGTTTTCATATTGGAAGTCACAAAGGGAGGGAAAAATACAGGAAGACTATATTTATTAGACATAAGAATTAATCATGCTGTATGACATGAAAACCTTCTAACTGTCAATTGACAAAGTCAGTGTCATAAATCTATAGATATATTTGTATATACTCAAGCCTTCAAATATTTTAAAGGCAACAGCTGCTATTCCACGTGGGCATTTTCTCACAGTTTAAAAGTCTCCCTGTTTTCCATTTTGCTCTATTTGTATTTCCTTATTCATGGAAATGGGTTTTGGTATTTGTGATATTGTAGTTATACTTGTGTTCCTGAAGTTTGTAAAAGCTTGGTTGCTGATGAATATACAGCATAATAACAATCTTGATAATTTATTACTCTGTCCAAAGCCTAATCCAATTCAGTTGTCAATGTTGGATGCCTGTGAAGATTGCTCTTCTTTCCTTCTTACCAAGTTAGGAGAAAATGGAGGGTTGGCAAAAAACAGCAGGAACGTTTGCACTCAAAAATTATTTTCAATGTTTATAAATGTTTATAAAATTCAGTCTTTTACTGTTGGGGTGATTTCTGTGAAGATATGTTGGTTTTAAAGCAGAGAATACTCTCTCCCAAAAACCATGCTATTGTTTTGAAATTTTGTATAGGTTCTG
>WBNQ01073085.1:4553-32789 GCA_013401375.1 Spizella passerina
ACAGCCTTATTGGGAAAAAAGTAATAACCTTGGACTACAATATAGTTCACTCCCCTGGTTACATTTGTTAGGGATCCATGACTAGGAACCACAGTGCAAGGCAGGTTTGAAGTTTCCTCTTTGAGCCTTTACAACTGTGACCCACAGAAAGATCAATTATCACTGTCCCTATTCCACTATGAGCCTGAATGACCTTGGAGTTCTTCTCAAAGCAGGAGATATTAAGATGAATGGTTTTGATGACCATTAAGAAGCCAAGATTAGAATTATATTTTCTTGATTAATTGTGCTGATAATAATATTATCAATTCACGAAGACACAATCAGTTTCCTCATTAGACTTTGCAAGTAACACATGATTTCTGTATGACCCATCTGAATGCTGTGTGTCCCTGAGCCTGACAGAAGTTTCCTCCTAGAGCTACATCTTCTCCTGGGGCAGAAAAGTAAATATTTGATACTGCAGATAGGAAAATAACAACAACTAAAAGCTCAGTTGTACATTGTTGGTATGCAGATTACAGCCTTGCCCTCAGTCCAAGTTATCTATAGGTAGCCATTACTGCAAAATTAATATTTTTTGAATGGTAGTAGAGTTTCTTTCCACTTTATTTCAGTTTAACGCATGCTGACCTGTTTTTGGTCTCCACTCTCCAGCCTATGTCTTACACTGACACCCTTGTTGGTGCTCTCAGCCTGTAGAACAGAGGATGATCACTGTGCTGCTCACTGAATTAGGGTGCTGCCATTATCCTTCCTAAAGGAAAGCATCACACACCTGCCCTGCTGGCTAATAACCAGGAGAGAGGATGGTGGTCACACCTTAAAAAGGTAGAAATGGAAATGGGAAAGAATCCTGAGGGGACAAGGCCAAACTTAAGAGCTAAACCTACTGCTGAGTATGGCATAGCTGAAAGACAATAAAAGATTCCTTAAACTGGGCAGAACAACAGGACAAAAGACAAAAAAACCTCCTAAAGCATGTCTGTTCATTTTTTATTATGGGGTGGGCTGCAGCCTGCCAGCCTGTTTTAAAATCAACACTTCACAGCAAGAAACTACAGAGCAATGTATCACTTCTCTGCAGGCACTTCCTTCCCCTGACAAATGGTTCAGGCACAGTAATAGCTTAACCAGAACTGCACTGAGGGAGGAGGAGGATCTGTAGGAAATAAATCTGTATTTATTTACAGACACATACACAGGCGCACAGCTTATTGTGCAGAGCAGNACCCTGTACTGTCTCTGTTTTCCTCACCCAAGAAGTCCTAAAGGAAGCTTGGCCCTTCATAGTTCAAGGTTCATTTCCTTAAAACATGTTATACCTCTGAAAACATGGAGCAGAACCCAATGCCCATGCTTGAGCTACCTGTGGAAATCCTACCTCCACTGGTTGCTGTTCAAAGGATGAATTCATGAATGAATGAAACTTTTGTCTTCAATGCCTGTCTCACTACTTCAACAATATTCGTTTTTGAATGGCATTTTTCTTCCTCTTACAAGAAGCATTGCCTTTGCCTGTGACACCATTTATGCATCACACAATTCTCAGGAAGCAATTCTCTCATATCTTGTCTCCAGCCTAAAACATTCTCTGTAGGCAGAGTAAACCCTGGGGGTTGTGGCCCATTAAGGATTTTGTCAAAGTAGCATGGTTTTGAAGGACAAATGTCCTAATTCACCAATATTATATTTTAAACAAAACAAAAAACCCAAGTTTTTCTGGGAACTCACCTCTGCCTCCAGCACCATTTCCCAAGCATTACAAACCACATAAAAGGACAAAGGATACTTCAGTGCCAGTCCAGAGAGACCTGAGCCAAGAAATGCCTTTCCAGGAGGAAGATCACAGACATTGAGATCATATGCCTGAAAGAAGGTAGATTTTTTCACTTTCTTATGTTTTCAGGACTAATTTGATGGGATATTAGCCAAGAAATGATTCAAAGCCTACCCACCCAAGTGAAGAGAGCAAACCCCAAATCTGGACGCACAGCCAGTGTTGCTGCCATCTGCTGTTTTCATGTGGAATGGAAAATTTCAATTTACTTTTTCCCCTACCACATTTTTTCAATTTTTAAATGCAGTCATAAAAGAAGGATTAGAGGGAGAGCTTTCTTTTTAACAATTCTTGATTTAAAAATGCTCATTTACTTACTGGACGACATAAATTTTTCTTTTAGTTTTGCTGCCTATTTGGGGGCTGGGTTTGGGGGGTTTTGTCCTTTTTTTTTTTTAAACATGAATTCCCATTTGGGATAAAGGAAAAGCTTCTCGGCTTCTACAGAAAAGCAAAGAAAGCAGATTAATAGGGAAAATAATGTATTCATTTGGGTGTATTATATACTTTCTATGACTAAATTTTAATTGGATGACTTGCATAAATGGAATGTAAATTTGTCTACAGCACAGCATGGATTTGGTGCTTTAAAAGCCAAAGTTCAACCACTGATTTCATTAATTAGAAACTATAATTAGTAAATGTAGGGTAGGTAAAGGAAATGAAAACAAATGTGCTTCATTAACTGTTCTTCAGGCACAGGTAAATATGAGCTCATTCACCGCAACTGTGCACTGCATGCCTGAGACAGCCTTATTGGGAAAAAAGTAATAACCTTGGACTACAATATAGTTCACTCCCCTGGTTACATTTGTTAGGGATCCATGACTAGGAACCACAGTGCAAGGCAGGTTTGAAGTTTCCTCTTTGAGCCTTTACAACTGTGACCCACAGAAAGATCAATTATCACTGTCCCTATTCCACTATGAGCCTGAATGACCTTGGAGTTCTTCTCAAAGCAGGAGATATTAAGATGAATGGTTTTGATGACCATTAAGAAGCCAAGATTAGAATTATATTTTCTTGATTAATTGTGCTGATAATAATATTATCAATTCACAAAGACACAATCAGTTTCCTCATTAGACTTTGCAAGTAACACATGATTTCTGTATGACCCATCTGAATGCTGTGTGTCCCTGAGCCTGACAGAAGTTTCCTCCTAGAGCTACATCTTCTCCTGGGGCAGAAAAGTAAATATTTGATACTGCAGATAGGAAAATAACAACAACTAAAAGCTCAGTTGTACATTGTTGGTATGCAGATTACAGCCTTGCCCTCAGTCCAAGTTATCTATAGGTAGCCATTACTGCAAAATTAATATTTTTTGAATGGTAGTAGAGTTTCTTTCCACTTTATTTCAGTTTAACGCATGCTGACCTGTTTTTGGTCTCCACTCTCCAGCCTATGTCTTACACTGACACCCTTGTTGGTGCTCTCAGCCTGTAGAACAGAGGATGATCACTGTGCTGCTCACTGAATTAGGGTGCTGCCATTATCCTTCCTAAAGGAAAGCATCACACACCTGCCCTGCTGGCTAATAACCAGGAGAGAGGATGGTGGTCACACCTTAAAAAGGTAGAAATGGAAATGGGAAAGAATCCTGAGGGGACAAGGCCAAACTTAAGAGCTAAACCTACTGCTGAGTATGGCATAGCTGAAAGACAATAAAAGATTCCTTAAACTGGGCAGAACAACAGGACAAAAGACAAAAAAACCTCCTAAAGCATGTCTGTTCATTTTTTATTATGGGGTGGGCTGCAGCCTGCCAGCCTGTTTTAAAATCAACACTTCACAGCAAGAAACTACAGAGCAATGTATCACTTCTCTGCAGGCACTTCCTTCCCCTGACAAATGGTTCAGGCACAGTAATAGCTTAACCAGAACTGCACTGAGGGAGGAGGAGGATCTGTAGGAAATAAATCTGTATTTATTTACAGACACATACACAGGCGCACAGCTTATTGTGCAGAGCAGCTTCTTATTGTGGAAAATGAGCTGCATAAAATGCAAAGCTACAGGAGATGTTTTAACACTCAGGGGAAAAAAATAAATTCCACATGTTACACTAATTTATTCTGTCCCCAAGGGGGATCTCCATAAACTTCTCAGTCAAAAAATAAGCTCCTCTTCCAGCAGTTTTAAGACTTACTAGTTAGCACTCTTTGTTAACATCACTAACCTACTAGCCTTACATTTTCCTAATTTTTCTAAGCAATGAGAACAGAAAAGGGATTGTTTGAGAGCTCATCATAGTGCTCCTGAGTACAAGCTGAAGCACATTTTTTCCTGAGGCAGAGAATAAACTGCACCCTAATGCAAATGGCTGATACAAAGCCAATACACCAATTTATGCCTCAGCTAAATCCTTAACTTAGCACTTATGTAAGACATTAGACTTTTACAGCACTTGGACCAAGGTAGGAATTCATGAGGAGCTCACTAATTTGAGAAAACAACTTGAGTATGCTATTCTGTACGACAAACCAGACCACTTATCCAATTAGGGAGAGATGAAGGAAGATAAATTCTATTTTGCCAGCTTTCTGAAATGTTTTTAGATTTCCTCATTTAATACAAGCTTGATACAAAGCTGCAGAATAACATTTTTAAGCTGCTCGCTAGTTAAAATGCTAAGCCTTTCCCCTCATGAGTAAAAAAAAGTATTGTGCATGCAGGGTTTTAACTATCTCTGCTCAAATTCTGCCAATTTTTAAATGCTTAGGAATCACACTGAATCTGCTCATTCCCCACCAGGGCTGGTAAATGAATTAGCTCTAGAGCTCTGCTATTTTTCTTGTACTCAGTAGTCACATTTGTAGGAGACTATTATTTTTTTAAACACTTTAATGTAATGATGGGAAATTTAGCATAAGCTAACAGAGATTTGTAGGTTCTACACCTGAACCAAAATGCACTTTTAATGAGCACCCCAGGAAATGATGCTGTTCTTGTGAAAGTGTAATTAATGGCTTGGAACTGAAATGTTGGGATAATAACATAAAGAAGCAACTTGTAAGATGGATTTTTCAGGATATGGATGCTTAGCACATCCTCAAAATAAAGCCATCTCTATTGTGAGAGTCTCCATAATGGAGACTCTCACAAATCATTACTATCTTTTAAAAATGTTTGGCTTTTTGACTGACTGAGTAAATTGTATTCGTGCTATTAAATGAAGACATCTCCGAACATTTGGAAACAACTTTGCACATTGTGATGAAAATCTATTTGCAATAAAAAGAAAAACTAAATGTGCAGAAGTGAAACAAAGATCAGCTCTATATGGCTGCAAAAGTCAACCTCTATGAGATTTTATGTTACCAGCAAAGAAGTAGTAGCACTACAGAAATAAGACTATGATCCATTCTACTACTACAAAAACAAAATCTACCTAAACAGAACTTAGCCACTGGAAAGCCTTTGACAAACTCTAATAGTTTTGTTTTGGAGGACAATTTCTGTTCCATTTCAGGCAATGGGCGAAGACCAGGAGATGCTTAGGCATGTCTTAATATCAGACCTCTAGGACTACTTAATAAAAATTGCAGGAAGCACATACACAGCAATATTGAAAAGACTTGGCTTCCTAAATGCATTCTACAGGAGCAGCTTGGTGTCTTTAACAAAATGAATGAGGATAGACGTAACTGTTAATTCATCCTCATTTTAAAATCCTAGTTCATATTTTTGTTAAACACATAATTAGAAGCCTTAATGGCAGTTCTCTCAGTTCTCCTCAAGCTCCTGACAAGGCTCTTCCAGCCCATTCAGCGTTACAGGTGCTGATTCATGCCCCCAGGTAATTTAGAGGCACTGAACCTTGGGCTGCTTCTTGGGGGAGGCAAAATCCCAACCCAGAAAGAAAACCTCCAGAGGTTCTGTGATGAAGGTAAGAAAAGTAACCTCTATAAATAAGGAAGAAGTAATTTAATTTTCTTCTAGGTCAGGCATCAAGTCTTTTCCCTTACATCAATGACCCCTGGGTACTTGAGACTCACTTGGGAGAATTAACAACATCCCATGCCTTATGGCAAGCTAACAAAATTGTTCTCAAAGTTGATCTTCAAAACAAGGCATCCTAAAGATGCACCTATCTGCAAAGGACACCTTCTCAAAAGAGCATGGGGAGAAACTCTACACTGATTACACCACCAGCTGTGGGGCACAGCTGATTACAAATAGCATCACCTCTTCTCCTTTTCCTAGGTCTGCAGGTTGAACAGGAGACTCTGGGAGCTGGATCAGACCAGGCTTTCTGACTGCTCATTGCCATCTGGGCTTTTGCTACTCACCCTGAAGAGGTGCACCAGAAAAACTGCAGGAGGGAGAAGATGAGTCCTGTGGGAAGTACATTTCTCTTTCTAAACACTAAGATGAAATGGCTCAGGTTCAGACTCCCAACTTCATGTACAAGAATCTCAGTAATTTAATTTTCAGTTGTTAATAATTTTTATGTTTCCTCAGTGGAAAAATGCTTAAATGTAATTTACATTCAAGCCACCAGAAGGTTATAAACAATTCCCAGGCTGAAGGCTGCCAAACTATGTCAATTCAAAAAACCAGCCAGACAGACATAGGTATTCTTGCAAGAAGTGCTGTTCACAAACCTGCAGTCCAAGGAAAATGTGCCACAGAAATGAAACAATGGGGAAAAAGCAGCCTATTTCCTTCAAGGGCTGTGTAAATATCTCTGGAATGTCTGTATTTCAGGGTGACCTCCTTCTGGGGTTTGCATTTTCCATAACTTCCCTGTGGTAAGAGGGAGACTCGCTGTGCGCGTCCAGGTCCCCAGCTAGGGTCTGTCAGCCGTGCCTGCTGCAGTCAGCAACACCCAACTGATTTAGTGCAGCTGGGGCACTGGCTCATTGCTCACCAGCTATTCTGAGAAGCAGAGCTCAGGCTCTGCCTGTCCCAGCATTGGTCCAGCTGCCTCCTGAACCAGCAGGAGTCAAAGGGGTTGGGCTGCAATGCAGGGGGAGGCAGAGAGGCAGAAAAGAATTTAGATCTCCCAAACTGTGAACCTGTCAAACTGATGGAAAAGTCCTGCTCTGTGGTATCACATTTATCTTTCTCAATTTGCTATCTATATGTGCAATAAAGCACTGCATGTTTAGCTGAATTGAAAATTGAGATGGGATATTCCAAGTTTACTCCAATCTTCAATAGCATTATCTTTCTTTAGCATCAAAACATAAACTAGAGGGAGACAATAACTAAGCTTGTTAAAATTTTGTAACAACTCTCTGGGTCATGTTTTTGAATCACTATCAACAAAGAAATAGAAGTTAAACCCCTTAAAGCACTACACATTTCCTCCCTCCTCCAAGTCAAACATTAGTAGTATTCTTACCTCTGGTATAGACTAGAGGTAAGAAATCACCTTTTCCTTAGGGTTTGAACCTGGAACAGTCATACTGTTAATCAGTTTACAGCTATGTTAAATAATTTGCCAGTACCTGTCTGAAATAGACACAAATAAGATAATTTTTTTTCCTGTAACTTTAAGTTCTTGTACCCATCAGCCAATTAAAATTGTTAAAGATAATATACACATGGGCCATATATGTATTTACTACAGATTATTTTTCTGAAGTTCTGCTTGTGTATTATCTATACTGCAATTACATCTGTTGTGTACACCACAAAGACAATCAATAAATAAATGCTTCAGTCAAAACCCCACCTACATTTACATAGCATACGGAACTTGGCTTAGACTGAAGAATTTAACATAAGAATTTAAAAGCTGGAGTTTGCCATATTTTGTTAAGTTCTGCATAGTGTTTGCTCTTCAGAAATTCCTATATCAAGTCACATAGATGTAAATTTCCTTTCCAACTATCTCAGTTTTGTTCAGTTCCTTAACTCTGCAGCTTTACCTTTAAAATACTGGAACCAAATCTTGGGCTTTCAACAATACCACAGTACCATGTTCAATATAAGATTATGGAGAACTGGTTTTCTTTGCAGCTCCTTAAGCTTTTTGCATACTTCTATGCAAGCTCTGCACAAACCAGCTAATCAAAGCTATTTCTTCATGCTCCTAACCAATTTCAGCAGGGATTAAACATCTAGACAAGGATCTATGATGCCATCTTCACTTCTGAAACTCAGCTTCCAGTCTACAAAATAGAGACAATGCTCACAAATGTAAGGATATTTGCAATACCTCACTCATGGATGTATCTGAAGGATAAAGAGCTGAAGAAGGCAGCTGGGCTTGCTTTTTGTTTGGTTGGGGTTTTTTGTTTAACAAAGCAGGTCATCTGATGCACGCAAGTCCCACCTGAAGAATTTGCATAAGGCTCTGTCTCTGGGAAAGGGACTTTTTTTTTTCTGAAGAAAATTGTGCACAGGTTCTGAATTCCCAGGGCACTTTTCCTTTCCTAGCTAGAGGAGATTTCTCTCTGTGTTCTCCCAATGCTCTGAGCATCTTGGAAACCTGCCCTGAGGCAAGCAATAAATGGGGGGTGGGGAGATAGGACTGGAGCTGTAGTGCCTGGCTCTTCTTGCCTTTGTTTGTAAAATGAAGCATTTCAAAGGGAATTTTGACTGGACTATACTGACTGCAGGGCCCATTTCTCGTAGTAGAAGCCCATGAAAATAGCCTATATAGAGTCATCCTACAACACACTCCAAGTGCAGGTAAGGAACTCTAACACCTGGTAGTAATTAAGACCAGACCTTGGCAGCTAATGGTGGCTCATTTATAGCAGATCGAACACAGGGCATCTTTTCTGACAAGACTACAGGATGTGTGATGATGGATTATTAATGTAGTCGGCTGGCAGCTGCACTCAAATTCATTGCTGTGGCAGCTGCTCAGCAAAATTTGCTGGAAAATCCGGTGGAGATTAGGTTTTGATGAAAAATTTCAAGGCGCTTTTCTCTAATGTGAGCAAGCACAGAGCTCCTGGGTTTATTGAATATTGCAGATCAGCAAGATAGCGATGCTTTTGCCTAAGTGGATGGAAGGTGCTGGGAAATGTTGGCTGCTCCAGCCGGTCTGTGCTGCTCTCCAGCTCCGAGTTCTCCCCAGTCCTGTTGAACAACATCCACAGGCTGTCATTAGAAGGCCCAGCTGCAAATGCCAGGGCTGTGCTCGGGAGGCAATTACCCACGCCTCTGTGGAACTGCGGCACTCGCCTGGAGTGCATTACAGGGAAATACTTATAGCAAAACAGGATGTTGCGAGGGGTACGGCGCTTTTCCTGACCAAGGAGAAAGTGCGTCATGTAACTCGATGATGTTGCTTAACATACGAAATCGCCCTGGTTGTGCGATTAGATAGTATGCAGCATGGCTGACTTGAATTTCTGGTCCTACTTTCTCTTTTCCCCGGACATCAAGCACATGGCTGGAAGCTACAGGGGACGGTCAGGAACCCGGCTGTCTGGGAGCGGGGGGAGTGACTGCTTGTGCAGCCCGAGCTATAAGAAATTCAAGGGTAAAGAAATGACAGTTCCTCTGGCTTAACATCAGTGAGCAAAAACTTCCCCCAGCAAGTATGAACGAAGGTTTTGAGATTCACTTAACAGTATCTATTTTGACTGCTGGCGTGGTTACATTAAGTCGCCCGATTAACCCACCCACAGCCCGTCCGACAGCACAAGCTTTTGAAGGTAAAGCGAGGTGCCGCTCCCGGCCGACCCACGCCGGGGAAGCTGCGCTGGCCCCGGCGCCGCCGCTCCCCGGTCATAGCCCGTCCCCGTCCCCGTCCCCGTCCCCGTTCCCGTCCCCGTTCCCGTTCCCGTCCCGTCCCGTCCCGTCCGCCCCGCGCCGCGCCCGCAGCTCTCGCGGGAGCCGGGCCCGAGGCGCGGGGCGCTGCCCGCCCGCCGGCGGCTGCGGGGCCGGCCCGCCCGCAGGGGAAGCGGCGGCTGCCAGGGCGGGCGGAGTCGGAAGCACGACAGCACGGGGCGCTGGGGCGGCGCTGCTGGCGGGGGCGGGAGCAGCTCGGCACTCGCCGCCGTGCTGGGGTCGCGGTGCAGGGACGGAGCCGGGCAGCGCCGGCCCCGCAGCAGCAGCAGCAGGAGCAGCAGCGGCAGGAGGAGGAGGTCTCGGAGCTGCCGGAGCCGCCTCCCGCCACCGAGCGCAGGGAGCCGCCGGAGCCGCTGCCCCGGGCGGCTTGCGAGCGCCGGGCTGCGGCGCCGCCGCTGCCTGCCGCCGCTCCGCGGGTGAATGAACCTGTCCCGGCCGAGCACGACGGCGGCTTCGCTTCGGGGCCCGGCACCGGCCTCCCTCCGCACAAGATGGACGGTTTCGCCGGGAGTTTGGGTGAGTGGCGGCGGGACGGGACGGGACGAGGCGCGGGCAGCCCGAGTGCGGCGGGGCCCGGGGCGCGCACCTGCGGCCGGCGGGGATGCCGGAGCCGCGGGCTGGGGCTGCCCGGGGCCGGCCGGGCCGGTGCGTGCGAACACCGCTCGCGGCGGGAGGGGAGGGGATGCCAGCGCGAAATCTGGTCAGCTTCAAACCATCTGTTGCGAGAGCTCCGGCTGCACTTGCCTTCTTTGTTCTTCCCTCGCCGTGGGTCTGCGCTCCCCCAGAACTAGTTGCTTGCCTTTGGGCTGATGGTTTGGCTTTGGTTGTTTGGGGTTTTTAAAAATGTTGTTTTGAGTTTTGGCTCTCCCTTTTACTCCGGGGTGGGAGGGACGCCGTCGGTCCGGGCGCAGCGGGCCCGGTGTCGCACCGGGAGCCGCGGGCAGCTCTGCCCTGTCCCGGCTCAGAGCGGCTCGAGGGGAGCGCAGCACCCCTGGAAACTTGGGGGCGCTGGCGGCATCCGCAGGAATGTTAGCGGGGCGGTCGGCGCCTTCCCAGTGTGCGAGCATCGTCCGTGCGCCCGAGGAACCCGAGCTCCTGCCTGCCTGGGCGGCAGGTTCCTCTGCCGGAGCCGCGGCGTGATCGAAAACATTTACTGCTTGCTCGTGTAAATGTTGCCAGAAAACTGACAGGCTGCGCTGCCTTCGGTTTTATTAAGGCTGCGGCAAATTCCCACCAGCTTCTTGAAGCAAAAATACTCCTCCTTGACTTTTTCGGGGGACAGATTGCATGTGCTACCAGGTGTTGCTTATTACACGTGTGAACTGAATACACATTCAAATGTAAGAGTTTTAAACCATGTAAGTTTCCGTTTCTGCAAATTATAAGACCATCGGCTTTGCAGTGCTGCCTACCTGCTGCTCTCATGGTATCCACTGCCGCCGCATCTATTGCAGGCGTTTCGTAATCAAACTCACTCCATCTCTTGTAGAATAATAAATCTGTGCCGCTTAAAAATCAGATTAATTTATTTTTACGTCACTCCCGTAAAATCTGTAGTAACAGTGAATAGTTCTCAATTTTCTGGAAAAATTGACTCATTTAAATACTTCTGATTGTGATCCTAACTTTTCAGGATTTTGAAATGTCAACTCCAGCATTTTGGGCATCTCTCCAACCCAAACTGGTGCACCATAATTAACAGTATGCTTTGGTAGCTTGGCTCTTGGCCAGGTATACTGTCCTTGCTCAAGTAACTGCCATGGCCATTTCAGATCTGGGGATCAGGAAGCGACACATGGAGGAATTGTACGGGTTCTGTTCCCAGTTTTCCGAGGGAAGATTGTGCCCGTGGGTGACATATGCAAATGTGCCATGGTTAATATTTATGAACCTCTTAACCCAGCAGAAGAACTGATCACCATATCAAAGCGCACCGATATTGCTTTTAACTCGTGCACTATTGGTCCCGAGAGAGGTCGATATTTAGAAATAACTGGCTTTTGTTGGAAGTAGGAAAAACTCAATTACTGTGAAATAATAAAGCGTTGCTTTCTTGCTCAGGGAGGTTCTCAGTGAGCAGTGGCGTGGGACCGTCGGGCGGCCCAGCACCTTGTGCTGGAGCCGTGATGCGCTCATTGGGGCATCCCATGTGCCTTATTAAGGAGGGGCTCCATCTGGACCTTTAATTTGTTTCACTGTTTGTTCAGGAAGGCGCTGTGATTTTATGTGAATTTAATGAGGATTAAGCTCAGCTCAGCCTTTTAAAATGGGTATTATGATATTCACTGCTAGTTGGCCTTTGATTTTGCTTTTGTGGCAAGCACTGATGCGCAGAGCTTTTCTGGACTTGGGCTAAGGGGAGGACATTCCCAGAATCTTTTGCTTTGAAGTATGAAACTTTTCGTGACTTTTTTGTTTCCAGGTTTGAATCACGCTGCTTGGTCCTCTTCTGTATTTATAATCACTTGTTGGCTGTTCTAGCTGCTAATGAGCACATAGAGTTCACAAAGATGTGTGAATTGTTCTGAGACCTTTTTTTAAACGTCTCTAATTAAAATCTAATGGCTTAGATTTAATTAGCTGTCCGCTAAATGTCTTTTAGGAAGGCCATAAATTAATGTAATTTAGAATGAAATGTAAAAATTAATTAAAATTATTGTTGGCAAAACTGTGCTGTCTATGTATGTGCATGCTCAACCAGTCAAGCAAGCTTATTAGAGAGCGAGTTGTCCTTTTAATGCCTCTTGTCATTATCTGGAAGGCAAAATGTTATTACAGATTGTGCCCTCTAGCAGAGGCAGAAATACCTTCTTGCATGTCTCCTGCAGTTGAAAATACTTTACGCAGCTGTTTTCTTTTGGCTTCCACATTGAAATTTTTATGAGAATAAACAGATGAAAGAAACCATTTCATATGTAATTTAGAAAATTGTTTTGGTTATTGGCTTAGTAAGTGCTTATGTAGCACTCTACTTACGACTATACAATTACTGTATACAGTAAAAAAAATAAATCTATATGCTATGAGTTAACTTGCACGGTCGAAATAAGTATTGATTATTTTGATAAAGCACTGAGTTATTTCCCGTTTGCTGTGACTTCAGTACATTTAGAATATCACAGTGCTTATTGAATCCCATGCATTATCTCAAGTAGGACAGTTGTATCTCACACTCGGCATTACCAGTGTGATGGTTGTCAGAGGTCTCAGTGGATTCTGGCCATCTGCTTTTCAGATGCATCCCTTCAAGTCAGAGAATGTGCTTCTGAATGGGAACAAGGAGTCTGTGAGCTTGGGCTGGGCGCCTGGTCTCTTGCCTGGTGCCCTGACTGAGACAGGAGCACAGCATGGGCGTCTGGCTCTGGTGCTGCCAAGTTCCCCTGCCTCTCAGGGTCCTCATCGAAACAGATCTGCATCAGGGCACAGAAAGCACTGCTCATTCTGCCAGAGGAGTCAAGCAGAGAGTTCTAGCACAAGGAAAAAAAAAGGCAAATAGAAAAGCCCATGTGGGAAATAGTGCAGCTAAGGCTGTCAATAAGTGTTGTCCTCCTTCATCCCTGGCTCCTGTTCGTTGTGCCCTGCTGCCCTGAGTCTCTTCCCCTCTCCCACTGGTGCCTGTGAGCCCCCGGGTGAGCTGGTTCAGACCTGCCCATCAGAGAGCTGCAGGGCTGCAGAAGACTGACAGTTTTGCCAATAGTAATTTTGATTTTTAGGTATCATCGGGGATTCTATTACTTTACTGCCTTGCTGCTTGCCCCTGCTGTTTCGGTGTGTTTCTGCCTGAATTGGCTTGTGAGGGAGTGGGAGAAGCGTGGCAGGTGTGGGAGGGGAGCAGAGCTGGGAGCTTCAGCTGGGGGCAGGTGGGACCAGGTGGCGCTGTCAGCTCCGAGAGTGACTTTGCTGGGTCACTGTGCCTAAGGTGTGGGATCTGCTCGATTTAGGCTCGGGAAGAGCCAGCCGTGACAGGCTGCCTGGGGCTGCTGAGCAGGGAGTGCTCTTTGCTGGACAGTTTTCCATTGCTTTTAGCAGCTGCATTGTTCTCCCTTCTGAGAACGCTTCTGCTCACTGAACTCTGTAACAATAACTCGTGGTAAACAAAGATATGGAAACATTAACCAGATTATAGTAAATAAATCACAACACCCTTTTCCAAGTTTGTCACCAGTGTGTGATGGCAATGTGGAAGAGAGCATTTCAAAAGGACTCTCTCCATTATTGATGTCTGTGGCAGAATAGTAACTCATTAAAAAAATGGAGAAGTTTCAACTTCTGATTTCAAGCCATGGTTTTTGTGCAGCTGTGCAGGATGCCCTGAAGGTCAGGAGTCTTTCTGAAGGATTCTCTATGGTTGAAAATATTTTCACAGAGAAATTAAAATCACTCTTATCTTCAAGTCTCAGGCAAGCGGAAAAATTTAGGAATTTTTTAAAAGATCCTTTGAGCCTGTGCATTTTGTTTTCAGAGAACTAGAAAGTAAAAGAGAGCTGAAATTATGAAGTGGAGACCAATGCTTTGCTCTGCTGTTGTTCTTACTGGAGGAAGAACTGGAGACATAATAAAAGAGAACGAAGTGTAGATATTGCACAAAATGATAAAAATAGACTCTGTCACTGTATATGTAGTGCTACTAACTGCAGTTAATATGCTAACCACTTACTGGGGGGGTGACATGGAGGTAAGTTCACATCATTTTGCCCCATTTCTTTTCCTGGGTATCGTGCAGAAGCTGTCTGTGTCAGGTAGGTTCTGAGGCAGTGTTAGGAGTGTGTTCTGCTCCCCAGCCCTGCAGGAGCTAGCAGTGTCTGTTGAACCTGTGGCTTTGCTAAAACCCAGTAAGGCTTCTCCAAAGCCCCCAGTCTGTGGGGGCAGAGCTGCTGCAGAGCTCAGGCAGAGAATCTTGTGGTCGCTGGTGCCGTGAGCCTGGAAAGCGTGTGTGCATGATGATTCATCCCTGGCTGGGCTCACTACCGAGAAAAATGAGTGTGTGGGGTATTTGTCATTTATTTGGGCTAGAATATTAGGTTTTATCGTTGCCCGTCTAGACTGCAGAAGTGGCCGTGGTGCTGCAATGCGATTGCTCATAGCAACAGTGAGCTCAGCCCAATTCATGGGGCTCTGCTCTTGGGATTGCTCGGTGCTATTGTCACTGTGCTGCTCTTCAGAAAAATATAAAAACTTTGGCAGGACATCATTCTCCCCTGCCTGAGAGGGATGGCCTTGGCTGGTGCCAGGGAAGATTAGACTCCAGCAGCAAGGAGGGAACAGGCTGTTTGCTTTAGAAACTTGGTGGCTGCAGCTCACCTTTTGCTAGAGTTCCTTAGTCCATGTGCAGTGAGGAGGAACCCTTTGCTCTCTAGCCAGCTGAAAAGCAAAGGATTGTGTGTTTAAAAAACAATTCTGTTTTGCACAGAGTAATTGGCAATGTTTGCTCTCATTGTGAGTAGTACCTCAAACACAGGAGCCTGTTAGAACTCCTTCTCTTAGAATTTCTTTCTCCTTTAGAAAGGCTTTTAATGCTTGGGATACTTAGAATAATTTCTGGCCTTACAGTGTGTTTTTCATATTCTGTAACTGAATACTTTTGATATGGCAGTAGAGTTATCTGACAGGATTGTCTCTTGCCTAAAGAGCCTACTCTGAGGATTTTTTATGCTTTATATCATGAAGTACCTAAGAGGGGAAATTTGGGCAAGAACAGTGCTCTTAGAAGTTCTTTGAAGCAGCATTTTGTTTTGTAAACATCATTATTATTATTATTATGGATTGTGTTGTTAGTACAGGGTGATCTGCATGTCACTCCTTGCTCTTTAGAGCTTCTTCCCTTCTTGGTGTGGTTTGTATCAATGACTGAGGTTTATTTTTCCTGTCTCTCTTTAGGTCCTTGCTAAACCTAATCCTTAATGAATGCGATCATAAGGCCAAGAATGTTGTTCCTGTTTTACTCACACATAATGTAATGGGAAGGCTGGTAGAGGATAATTAATTTTATAGCACGTGGCATGTATGATGACAGTGCAAGTCTCATTGCTCTTGCAGTGTTGAAATGCTCTTGTTGGGCATTTCTAGTAGGGACATTCTTCTGTTTAGGAGGTGAAAATCACCTGATAAAGAACTTCTCATAAGCTTCATTAAGTTCCTTTTTAAGAAACCTTTCTGCAGTAATTTAGGAGCTCAGGTGGAACCACTGCTCACCTCGCCTTTCCTCTCTGTAAGCAAGTGAGCACCAGGAGTTGAAAAGAAGAATTGCTTGCCTCTTTTTCTTCATCTGCTTGCTTAAATTCATGCAGGATTCTAGTTTCCTGGGCTTTTCTTTAATTGAATGCTGAAGGATGGATAACTGGACACCACATCGTGATGTGCAATTTTTTTCTGAAAGGCTGAGTGCTCTTTAGGAAGTGCACATATGGGCATTCAGCTTGCAAAAGCTTGTGTCCATGGAGCAGTTTGGAGTCTGAGCAGATCATTCAGTCAGTGCAAGTGGATGGGTGGTGCTGATGAAAGGGTGGGATGTGGAGAGCTACACCATCACCATTAAAAACCTGAGCTTATTGCTTAATCTTGGAACATACAGAAAGTTTTTTCTCATTTTGCCTTTTTCTCTTCTTCCTCCTTCCTGCTTCCTTTCTTATTTTTGTGTGGCTTTTTTTGCTCTGTGGTGCAAGTATTCACGTTACAAACCATCAGTGAGTGCTACAACATTCTTAAGCTTTCTGCCCTGAGTCTCCTTACTGGGTTGAATGAACTAGGATTTTTTATCAGTTTTTTGATTGTTTTGCCTCTCTGTGGTTTGCCTCTTTTGCTTATCCTCGATAGTTTCAGCCTAACTTGTTTACTAAATATAGCTGTGTCTTGTTGTTCTTTAACTGCTGGTTTCTTGATCCCTTTCCTGACTTTATGGGCTGCACTGCTCTGCTTTGCATGACAATGCTGTCCATAGGAAAGGACAGCCACCTTTCACCAAGTGTTTGCAGAATCCACCTTCTTTCTTTGGTTGGTGGTGTTCACTGCCTTCTTGCCCCATCTAGTGATGTGGAATGCATGCTCCTGTAGCTTCTTTAGCAAGATATTTTTGAGTGCAAATCTGTCTTACTGTAGAAGACAGATTACTTTTTCTATTTAATATCTCTTCGTTCTGGAGCTGCTTGTACTTGTGTGTGACTCTTATGCATAATAGAAATGCAATGTGAGGGGCAAGAGCAGGAACAACAGCTGTGCACTGCAAATAGATGTGATATATTTTGTACAATTACATGGAATTTTCTATGAAATAAATTGAAGAAAAATACTCACTGTTGTCTGCCACCTGGTTCTCTTATTTTGCTGAAGCTCCACTCATAGCTGTAAAGGCAGAGTTCCAGCCTGGAGCTGGTTCCCATTTCTCTGGCCCGTTTTGAGCTTGAAAAGTGTGGCAGGGGGAGGCTGAAACCAGACTGGCTTATGTTTGATTGTATTTTGGATTTGTGTAAACAGTCTTAAGGCATCAAGCTAAATTGGCAAGCTTCCATAATCCTCTGGGAAAACTGGGAGTTTGAAACCCAGTGGATAAATGAAAAAAAATGATCCTAAGCCCCAGATTTGGCTCTCTGAAGGGATGCTGTAAATTAGTTGGATCTAGAAATGTGGTTTAGTTAAAGTAAATGAAAAAGTGTTTTCATGAGAACCTTGTAATTTTAAAGACAAAAGAGTTGGGTTTCTTTATTCTGAGTTGAGACACAAAAGCGAGAAAATGGCTGTTGACAAGAAGTTTATATTTGCTGTCCAAACAAAGAGGTAATGATTTCACCACTTTTTATGGTTTTTAATGAGATCATGACGTAAGGGTACTAGAAATTATTTTAAAATGCTTAAATTACTCATTGGCTGAGGTAAGCAAGCCTGCACATTCATAACTAATTAAACAATGCCAAATACACATAAGATGAATGGTAGGACTATTAGTTTCCTTACGGTTTACTATATGTTAATTTTCTTCTCTACTGAGAACAGAAGAAAAATGTTGCTTTTTCATCAATGTTCTGACGAGCTTTGTGCACATCTCTGTAGGAAAGAACAGCAGTAGAATGGGCTTGAGTTTGTTTCCATCCCCCTTTTTTTCAGTCGCAAGCAGACCATGCCATTTCCTGCTCTGTGTGCATTGTATGGATATTTCCTTCATTAGAACCCAAGATTTGCATTGCCACTGGTACAGTTTGGGAGTTGTTTGGATGCAGTTTGATTGAATGGAATTTCAGAAGAGCATTTCTAAAAATGTGCTTTTCAGTATTTCCAAAGAGAGGTGTGGAAAGGAGGGACCTCCAGAGGTCAGAACCATAAATTAAACTCTTTCAGCTGCAATACTCATGTCTGGGTAGTATCACTTAGCTTCTTTAAACAAAAGCTCTAACAAGGAGGTAATTACAACTTTGTTTAACTATGAAATTCTGCATTGAGCTGCTATCCTCTCCTCTCCCAAAGTGTGTTGTGCAAATGCCATCAGAGAGACCTGGCAGGCAATCAGTGGTTTGTGTGGCTGTGGTGCTTGCCTTCTGAATTCTAAACATGTCCATTAAAACCATGAGGCAAGAGGGACAATAACAGGCAGTACAAACTCTGATTTTGTTTTTTATTTTATAATTTGAATTTTTTAAAATATTCTTTCACAGGTTAAGCATGAAGCAGCACTGAATCCATCTGCATGTCTATTTTCTAAGCATTTAATGATGGCATTTTTCCATGAAAATTATATGACAGATTGAAGAAAGATGACATGTTGGCAGTGCTGTTCTCCAAATCTGGATTTTTTTCTGTATTTTCTATAATCTGTGACTAGTATTGTCTGAGAGATGCTTGGAGGGATTAAGTGTTGGTTCTAAACAAAGAGTTGGGTGATTTGAGATATTTTCAAAGGAGCTATAAAAATAGAAATTGCCTCTCTTCCTCTTAAGCATAGAGAAAAGTGGGTCTTAGGTATGGTTGTAGAAAACAGTTCAGATTCTTGTAAAACACATTTTTTCCCCCCTGAACACTTTATTTGGCTTATTAGTGGTTAATTAGAAATTATATTCCAGCATGGTACCATTCCTGTGCTGTTTGCTAGAATAACTAATTGGAATTGTTGGTACAAACTCTAAATAGCAGGAAACAAATGCTGGCCTCCAAGTGCTGTAGAGCTTTTGGTGGTGCATTTCCAAAGTCTATCCAGCATATTAGGCAGTAATGGTGTTACAAACTGATACACATTTTTAGGAGTCAATTGGACAATTGTTGCAGTGTGGAGATAATTTCTGTGTGAGGTTAACATCGTGCCTCAGGCTTTTGCCTGCCAGCTGGTTTAGGTGCAAAGAAAACAGATAGAAGCTGGCAGTCTTCAGATTTGTAAACTCTGAAGTTTAGTACCACCCCAGCCAAGAACTGCGAAGCAATCCCACTTTATTCATGATGTGGACAAATATGGACTCAAAGTTATTGTTTAACCACAGAATGGTTTGGCTTGGAAGGGACCCTAAAGATCATCTAGTTCCAGGTGTCCTTGCTGTGGGCAGGGACACCTTCCATTCGACCAGGTTGTTCCAAGCCTCATCTTTCTTTGTTTTTAATTCTGAAATAGACTTCCATTTTTCATTTTCAGATGCCAAACCTTTAGATGTTAATAGTTATTAGATATTTAAACTCTGGAGGGATTCAAGCTGTGGGCATCAGGTTGGTGGATGTTACCAGTCTTTGATCTTAGTGTACTGCAGAATGGTTTATTATGGGTTAAATATCACAGTGTGCATTAGGAAATATTTGTTTGGAGGAATCTTATATTGCTTTTTCATTGGGGTATTTTGTCAGTGAGCTGGTGTGGTATTGTGTGGTATTATGTCTAATCTGGCATCCTACTTACTGAACTGGAGGTAGGAGACCATTTTTTCTTTATATCAAGTCATATGAGTTTTGAACAGCTATTTGATCATTGATTTCGTGTGTGTCTGCTAGGCTTGTGGCTCTGCTACAGGAATGTTTGGATGTGTGTATAGTATACTGCTTGTATGAGTTTGGGAGGGCATTTTATTTAGTTAGTAGTCAAATGTTGAAGTCATCCTCCACCTTAGAAACAAAGAGTGTAAGCTGTTTACTACTGGATTAAGGTATTTGAAGCATTGTTAAAATGGAGATTTAATCTCTGCCTATCAGTTCAGTTATTGCCTAGCTAAATAATACAGGTTTTTTTGTAGAGATTCTTGCTAACATGCTTTTAATTATCAGCATTTATTTAATTATTATTTGCAGTAGAAATTTCAATTTCCTGCTCCTATAGCTACAGCAGGTTTACCTGCAGAAGGGCTCTAACTTGGCTGCTGGTTTTTGTGGATGAAAGACAACGTTATTGTTTGTTTTCTGTAGATTACAAAGGGATGTTTTTTTCCAAAGCTGTAGATGAAATGACAGGGAATTGCAGGAAAGTGAGGGAATTGACAAGAAAGCTTGCATAGAGTGTTTGCAGCCTAAATTGTATTTGTCAATTCATGCAGATTTGTGTTTGATAAGATCACTTATGTCTGCTTTTCAGCCTTTAATTAAAGTTAATTTAAACAGATAAAATTTTAATGGTCTTTATTTTAGTTTCCAGGACTAATTGGGGAATTTCCAGACTCTGGTGTCTGCCTATGTATATACATAGTAACACACCCACTGACATCCCCTACCCTCTCCCACAGTTTTATTTGAAGGATTCAAAGTCTGGCCACCCTTCTAGTGAAGGAGCTTTTCCCAATATCAAATCCAAACCTGTACTGATGCAATTTTGTGTGTCATATCACTTGTTTTCTGGGAGCCTGACCCCCACCTTATATATAACTTATCTCTTATGTAATGTAGCCCTATCTGGACTTACTTTTTGTATGTGTGATTAATGCACCTTTTGGTTTCCTGTCAGTATTACTGGATCTTGATTATCTTAAGCATTGCAGAATGTATTTTGGTTTTGAAAAACTTTAGGCTAGCTTTGAAGTAGCTTTATTTTTTTTTTCGCTCTTTGCCATGTTGCTTTTTATGGAGTCTTTTACATGCAGCATATGGGTTAAAACTCAAAATACCTTCAAAGTTAAACTCATTAGCTGGGGAATTTACTAGAAAAAAGTGATTTGCCTCAGATGAATGCAGCTAAGAAGCTGCATTTTGGCAAACAGCTCTTCTGTACTATCATACAATCTTTGGGTATGTATTTTTAGAAGAAAAACGGATAGGCTTGATGTCATCTAAGACTTCCCTGTTGGCTCTGAACTCCAGTTTTCCTCATCAGCTTAACTACTCTAGGATGTTACCAACCCTTGTGTTGCAGTACTGGCTTAACAGCCTTGGGTACTGGCTCCTGCATCTTTCTTTGTTGAGAAATAGTGGTGCAGAAACAGCCATTTATAGTGATTTCCATCTGCCTCATCAGCTTTCATGTGTGTGCTAACACCCCCCTTCTCTGTCCTGAGCAGTTCCTGTTGTGTCCTACATTCTCCTCCAGGCTCCTTGGTGGCCTTGAGCCAGCCCTGTGCTGCCCATGGGCACTGTCACACTGGGGAGCAGAGCCAGATCCCACTGGCATTTGGGGCAGGACCCTTGAGAGGGAAACCATCTCTGCTTCTCTCTGTTGGTTCCCCTATAGATGTGGTCCTGAGGGATGTGTGGGGAAGCTGGGTGGTGTGACAGCATGGACTTCCATGGGGTTCTACAAAATAGGGGAAATGCTAATAATTATGTCTCTCATATGGTTTTGACTTTCTGTGAGCAAGCAGTTTGGTAGCAGGGAGGGAAAGGAAAATGTCTGCCCCTGGAAGGAAGGCCTCTAGTGGGAGACTGCAGGAGCCACCCTGGTGAACTCCCTGCATGGGGGTTTCATGGGGATGCTGACAAGCTGCAGCTGCTGGAGGGATGCTCTGCAGAGCACCTTGTGTTTCTGCCTTTTGTGTTAGACTGCTGTGACATGTGCTCCTCACTGTGAGCACCTAGATTGTCCAACACTCTGTAACTTTGTAGAACTGCCCATCCCCTCTCCAGTACTTCTGTGGATGCCTTGTTGTGACTGTTTGGGGATTTTTTAATCTTCTATTCCATGTGGAATATTGTTTTGTTTTTTTACTGAATGCCATTTAACTTCAAGTTTTTGCTGGAAAGCTCTTGAGGTTGTGTATGACATGCTTGCCATGCTCACCATGCTTGCCATGGGCTGCTTTGTCATGTTACCTTTTTTCTAACCTGTGCTCCCCTCAGATGCTGATTCTAGTGGTTTCAGCATTACAGAAGCAATTTTCTGTCTCTTGGAAACAGGTGTTAGAATAGGTTTTGGTCACTTAGCTCTTGTGCTACGTGAACCATTTGTATTCTCGAAATGGAAAACTCAATCCCCTTGATGCTCTGATAACCTGATGTCTTTCTGGGCCACTTCCAGGGATCCTGGAGCTGGAGGGTGCTGTTGCTTGTTGCACTACACTGGCTGTTCAGTCCAACAAGATTCTACTCCTTGGTTCTCTTCTAACAAGAACCATCCCTGTTATTCAGTAAGATAATGGCTGCCATATGGTTTTCTTCATTACCCACTTCTCTTCTTCTAATTTTTCATGTGTGCTTATGTACTAAAAACTTTGGGGGACCATCTTCCATGCTGGTAGAACACAAAGTAGGTAACTTTCTGTGTTTAGAAACTTGTTAGAGCTACACTTTTTCAACATATCACACATAATCATAAATGCATTTATATTAGTTTTTTATACTCTGAGGTACATTCCACTTATTTGTTAATCATTATTGGTTTGACTGTTTTGTTTGACGTAACCCATTTTTCCAAGGACTTTTATTGCAGCAATTACACATGTACAAGGTGAAACTTAGAAGGAAGTGCCACATCGATTACTGGAGATTCTCTGCTGCTTTTACAGCTAATTTTTGTGTTTTGTGGTGTTAAAGTTAATGATTTCTTGCTGTGCACACTGTTTCACATGCATAGTGTATGTTGTATCTGCTTTATTACTGAGAGTGTTTTTTTGAACCCACATGTGTCAATGTAATTCATAGGAAACTTATCTTCTGTAAGATAAGTTTTGTAATTGAACATACAAAGTTGTATTTAGGTGCTTTCTAGTGCTGCCTCTTTTATTGCTCTAGCAAGTGACTTGTAGCAGTCATAGAGAGTAGTTATAACTACCAGGAGGTACTGCAGCTCTTCTGTTACATATTGTGATTTTTTTTTTGCCATGTGTGGTTCTGCTCTCATTTTGCATTTCACTTTTCTACTCCATTTTGAGTAAGCTGCATATCGAGCAGTTTATCTACTTTCTACCTACCATAAAAACCCCTCAGTTTTAGTTTTGAGGCAGTAATTTGTAGTCCTTTAGTAGGTCAGTATTCCTGTTTGTATAAAAACGTTTCTGAAGGTGTCAGCAAGAGCAAACCAGATGAAGTCAAGCTCTGGTGGAGTTTTCAGTGCATTCCCTGCTTGGAGGACGGACAGTGCACTGCTGATGTGGGAGTGTGCTTTGCTCTGTGTGTGTGAGATCACCATGGTGTGATCATCACCTTGCTCTGCTGGGGGAAGAGCTGGACCCATCCCATGGCTCAAACCATGTGGTGATGGAGCTGTGTTGGGGGAATGCAGGGGGTGGTGAGGGACAGCTGTGGCAGTAGAGAACAGCAGGCTCCTGAGTGTGACTCCTCTGTCTTGGGAAGCAAGACAGAAGAGTCTTGCTGTTTTTGGCTTTTTTTCAGCCTGCTTTTATAACACACCTTCAGGTGAATACTGAGTGCTGGCTGTATTTGAGGGCAGTAGGGTGAGGAAAACAAAAGGTGAGCACTTAAAGGCCAAATGATTCCTTCTATAAAATATTTAGGATTAGCTGTGTGCCCATCAACATGATAATGAGTGTGTTTCTGCAAGAAAATCAGCTAATTCCTGATCTGAGTTTCCAGGATAAATCATCTCATGGTGATGGCTTTCTTGCATGTCCAGGGTGACAGCAGGAACTCTGTTCCTGTAGTCATGTTGGAGAAATCCTCGACTCTTGCAGAGGATTGCAAAGCTCCTCTGCTTTGGGATGTTGAGCATTGGGAATAGCATCCCAAGGCCAAGGAATTTTGGGATGCTGGGCTTTGCTGTGCCCAGGGAGCCCAGGGCAAGGGCTGCAGCAGTGCCACTGCCTGTGACTTTGGTGGTCACCCTTGGAGCCCAGGGCAGGGGCTGCAGCAGTGCCACCGCCTGTGACTTTGGCGGTCACCCTTGGTGGCTGTGTGGGAGGTTACTGGCAGGATCCATTTGTCACTGAGTCTCTGGAGGATGTGGGGAAGTGAGTGGGCAGATAGTGGTCTGAGAACTTGGTTTGGAAACTGTAAAGATAACACTGTGTAAAGAAATTAAAGGTGCCTGGGGCTGTGTGCTGCCCATTTGGGCCAGCCTGTGGTCTGGTTCCCCTTGCACAGACCTGGCTGTCCCCGTTGTGGAGCTCCTGGTGCCAGCATGGTGGGTGGAGGCACACCCCAGAGGTGAAAATATCTCCTTGAAGTGTGAAGGCTGCAGGACAGATGCTGTGGGGGGAGGAAGAGCAGCTTGGTGTGCTGGTAGAGCAGTGGGGGAGGCAGTCAGATGCTGTTGAACATCCCAGTACTACCTGAATCCCAGCCACTTTTTTCTCCCTCTGCTGCTTTCCCTCCACTTCTCCCTGTCCTTCTCCTGCCATTCTCAAAAAGGGTTTGTGAAAAGACAGAAAGGATTTTCTTTTTCAGAGCCTTCTGGGAAAGCCTGATCTTAGACATCCACCTATGTCATTGTGTCTTCTCAAAAATCAAATATAAATGAACATAGTATTGTTTTCTTAACCAAACCAACCCCAAACTTGATCTAATTATCCCATTTAATTATCATTGTTTATCTTGCTGTCCTTATAAAGGCAGTTATGCATATCTTCCAGATGAGAAAATGTGTTTTAATTTCATTTTACTGTTGCTGTATGCTAAATGAAAAAATAAGCCAACCTAATTCCCTTAGAATATATATTTTATGGAAACATATATTCCCTTAGAATGTAGATTTATAGAAATATCTAAAATTAGGGAGTCAATAATTTAAACCTAATACTTTATTTATAAGACTTGATTTTGAGTTTCATATTCTAAAGCTAGTGTGTTGTAGAGCAGGTAATCATAGGAAAGGCAAATAAGTATCAGATTACAAAACTTTTCTACATTAAAAATATGACCATATGTGCCTCTGAATAATTCCAGATGGAAGGCTGCTGGTTTATAATTTGCTTTATATTACATTTCTTCAGAATTCTTTGCTTCTTTTTTTTTTCTTTCATTATTGTTGCAAATCCAGAGATATATTACAAGCAGAAAAAAGTAAAGAGTGCAAAATAATAGTTTATGCCAGCAGACTTGTGGGTTGGATTTGATGAAAAATTTCTTCACAGGAGGGGTTGTAAAGCATTGGAATGGGCTGCCCAGGGGAGTGGTGGAGTCACCTTCCCTGGAAGTGTTCAAAAAACAGTATGGCACTGGGGGACATGGTTTAGTGGTGAACATGCGCTGATGGTCAGACTTGATGAGCTTAAAGGTCATTTCCAACCCTAAGGATTCTGTTTCACTTGCTAGGTGTGTAAATCCCATTCCCAACGTTTTGGTTGCATACTTGAACTAACAGGGGTGTCAGGTTTGGATTTTTATACATTATTATTTAGTCCTGAGTGATCCCATTTTAGAGTACAATTCTTTTTTAATATGTATTTTAAGAAGCATATTCAGATGCTCATTGAGAGAGTTCCCAAAGTGAATGTGAAACCTTTCAAATAAAAAGGGAAAAACTTGAGAAAGTTACAAACTTCTGAAAACGTGCAAAAAATATTATAACAAAAGTGGTTTTGCAACCTTGGCTCTGTTTGCTGACAGTAGTGCAGCATGGAATTCCTTTTGAAAGACACATACTCTTGAAGCTTGTCAGCTTACTCTGCTCCATGAGACCTCTTAACAGCCTTGTGTTACAAAAGGAACCTTAGAAATAGGCACAAGCTTGGTTCATTTTGTCAAAGGCAGTGGTTGAGTATTTTGTCTCCGTAATTGCAGCTGCACTTTCATGGCAAGGTGAGAAAAATGTAATTTTAGATTTTGGTTAATGAAACCGTAAATGTTGATATGTGGGAGGTCACCTGGGGCTCCCTGTGGGAGTGGGTTGTAGTAATCCTCTTACCCTCCTGCCCTGGGCACTTTGATCAGTCTTGATCCCCATGTGGAATGCCTGAATTGCAACTCGGGTCCTCATTAGTCCTTGCTTGCTTGCTCCTTGTGATAGGTACTCATTGTGATAGAGCACTATCAAGTTCATTCATCATCATCATCATCAGGATGATAATTTCAAGTCTTACTATTAGTGTCTATCTATAGCATTTTCCTTGCATCTTTTTGTTTACTAATTTCTCACACAGTTTTAAGAGTATTTCATAAGTCTCTATTGTAGGAAATAATAAGGATACCCATGTCAGTAGATTCTTTGTTTAATTTCACTCAGAACATCACATGGAGTCCATATGCAATGTATTAGTAACCCAGATGATGAACATGGCATAAAAAGTGCCTGTTCCAAGTTGCTTTTTCATCTATATCCTCCTTGTTTTTATTTGCTTATTTCCCCACAATCAAATTTCAAGGCTTTAAGAAACACTATGTACTGTATTTACTTGGTGGCAGAGGAAAGTATGGGGTTTAGTTTTGGCCATGGCAATCACAAAAAATATCTGAAACATCTGAATAATCAGAACGATCAGAATATTTGGAAAGCTTATTTCCATGCCTGGAAACTTTATCCTTCTTTTATTATTTCTTGGGGCTAAATATTGATTAAATTACTGATTATTCAGGAGTCATGTGAAATACAAAATGCTTCAGAGCCTTGTGGTTTTAAGCCTTTAGAAGCTTGCCCCAATGCCTTTGGCTGGGCCATATAATTAAAGAGTTGTAATTAAATGAAGAACATTAAATAATTAGATGATCTGCATGTGCTTTGCTGAGGTATTAACTGCTTGTGTCTGCAAAATGGGGGTTTTCTTTTTGTCATGCAGGCCAAGTGAGTTCTGTGGTATGTGCATTATACAATAAGTGCAAATGTGTGTATTTTTAAAAAAAATCATATCAGTTTCAATGATGTAACAAATATCTGCAGCTTAAGAGAAATCATCTTGATTTCTCAGAAAGCATCATCTTTGTTGCAAAGTGCAATTTGAGTAAAATAGTTTCTGGAGTACAGAACCTCCTGTGCAGTGCTATTTCTGAAATGCTGCTAGGAAAGAGGCCAGGATTAGAAGGGGAGCAGAATTTAGCAGTATGGAGGACTGGGATTGCTAATGGTAAGCTTTTTCTCATGCTTCTGACTGTACCATTTTTATGGTCTTTTAGAGAGGTATATTGTGGTATTTCTCATAGGCTCAATTATTTCTGTGGTCATCTTTATCTGTGGTTTAGACTTCTTTTGGTTCGAGTTCTATACTTGTAAAGGATTTTATCACTTTTCTATGAAACTTTTGCCCTGGTCCTTTAGCATTTTAGATGAAAACTGTCCTCTGCAGCTGGAAATTCCCATTAACTGGCTTGTTTCTCAGGCAGAGTAAGTTTAAATGTATTCACAAGCCCTTGTGTATAAAGAGGAGGTTGTTTCCTTGCAGTTGCTTTGAGAAAACAGGGGAGTGAAGGAGCTTTTGCAATATTAGCCTTGTTTGCTCAGTTGCTGTTACACCAGCCCCCTCAGAATTGCTGCTTTGTAAATGAGGCCCTACCTACTGTTAATTATTTTAAATTCTAAAATTAATTCAGTTTGGTGAGCATTTAACCTGGAAGACTTGCCTTGACACGTAAGCCCAATTAGCTTGCATGGTGTGGTGTTCTTCGCACGCGTTTTTGTATTTTTTAAAGAGCCGATGTATCAGCAGTAAGGAACCATCTGGCGTTTCTTAAAATTTGTGGTGATTCCTCTGCATTAGGGTTTCAGGAAGACACTGTCACCACACCCTCCAGCAGCTCCCTCTTCTCTGGGGACGCCTTTCCCTGGTATTTCCTATGGTGCCTGTGAGATTCAGCCTTTCGGAATTTGATGGAATTTGGCAGAACCTGCCCACCTGTGCCTTTGCAAGGGATGGAAGGCTGGGCTGGGATGTGTGTGTGTGATATCTGGGAGTTAATTATGACATAAGCTGTATTTTGGAGTAGAAATGTGTAGCTCCCTCAGTTACATCAGCACCAATTTTCTGTGTGGAGCATGAGGGAGATGGTGTGGAGTGGGTGCATAATCAGTTTAAAACATGGCTGAGTTGGTTATTCAGTCTTCCAGCAGGAGTTGCCTTTGAGTAGAAATCAGGAATGAGGGGCACAGGCCCACCTGGAAGTGATTTGCTGCAAATATGAAGATGTAAGATTTGAAAGAAGGAGAGGGATGCTGTAAATGTGAGGTGTGCCTGCCTTCCCCAGCCTGTCCTTTCACACAAGCTAATTGTGTTTCCTTAGGTGAAATGTGGGCTGGCACAGGACAGGAGACACCATTATATCTTGAAAGAAACACTGAAATATTTAATTAAAAGCAGATGTGTGGGGGAGAGGATGCCTTAGGAGCACAGGTGATTGCAAAAACCAAAATGTGTTGAAAGAGAAGGTGA
>WBNQ01073087.1:0-35710 GCA_013401375.1 Spizella passerina
ATCATTCAGGTTGGAAAAGACTCACGAGACCATCAAATAATGTATATGAAATGAGGGTGCCAAAAATGTCTCATTCAGAGGCTTGTGGAGGAGCCTACAGCTGGTCACGAGATGCTTGGAAATCACCAGCAACAGAAGGGAGCCAAGATGGAGTGTCTGATTCATCCACAGGCTTCTCATTATTGACAGTGCTCTGAGGGGCTAGAAAAAAGGTAATGCACTTCAGATGGAAACAATGACTAAAAAATTATCCTTGATGGTTCATTTTTTTTCTCTAAAGGGCTGTGGATGCAGCCTGTAACTGCCTATAACCATTTTTAATATGAGATAATTTCTGCTTTAATGATCTTGCAAATCTCAAGGATATGCTAACATTTGCCATCAACTATTAGATCTACGTAGGAATATTTCACTTCTTCAGTACTAGCACAGATGATGCTCATGAGAGGTTGCTTAATTATACCTACATTTTCAAAGATGAACGATAAAAATAAATATTGGTACAAGTCAACATGATTATATAGGTATGAATAATCTAGTCCATATTGGCTTTTTCCTTTCCCATTGCTGATGGTTTTTTATCTGATTTGCTGAGATTTCAGGGATGAGTGTTTCTCTGCCTGCACAATTCAGATGAATTGGTTTGATTTTGCATTGCAAATGCAGTTGATGTAATGAGACATGGGCTGCTGCAGGCCCTGGCATGCACAAGGCTCTGACCAGGAGTGCAAGAGAGGAATTCTGACCCTGTCTGACCAGGCATGAGCTGGGGAGAGCCTGAAGCGCATGGATAAAGCAAAGGTACCCCTTCATCTTACCCCAGAGGAGTCCTTCTGGTTTGGTCCCTCCATTGATTTCATCACTTCTCTTTCCATGTCATTAAGTTGCAGTAGTGTGTCAGGCTGTATAGTTTTTCTTCCCTGGACATCACAGGTTAGCAAAAATCCTTTATTTGAAAGACATTGTCAAATTCCCATGTTTCCTACTAAAAGAGCTGAGGCTTGGAGTCACTTGCCCCATATAATTTCCCCAGGAAGGGGTAGGGATGGCCATTGGAGCACAGCTCAGGCAGGATGGAGGATTGATCTCTTTTGGGAGACAGAGGAACAGCACAGAACTCATCTGTCAGTATCATGTGCCTCTAGTGCACAGGCCTGCCCTTGGTGCAATGTGTGGCAGGAGAGCAAGCTGTTCTGAAAGCAAAGAGGGGCCATGAGATGGCCTCCCTTAGCACAGCAAACCCAGGCACATCAGCTATGGCTGCACTGCATCCTCCCCACCAAGTGTTTTGTTATTCCTCCTCTGGTTCACCAGGAGCATGAGAAGGTCAGAAGAGTTTCCTTGGCCAAGGAGCCATACATGCAGGATTTTGCCAGCTGATTGACATTTAGGTGGTGCTGGACATATGGATATAAAACTTTGCCCAACAGGCATCCACCTGCAGCTGTTGGGGTGAGGGAAGGGGGCTCCTTCCTCTCATTCTGCCAATAGTCCCAAAGTTGTCCCCAGTTGTTTGGCACTGCTCCAGGGCTGGGTCACTCAGGACCATCTCTCTTGGTGCCAACACGATGTGTGTGCTAAGGGCAATCAGAAGTTTTCATCCAGAAGACCCGAGACACTCAAACATCAATAAATTCCAAAATGAAGGGTTTGATCATAGCATTATAAACTCCCTACATGAACCATTTTGAATGACTGGAGGGTGACAATCTAAATATAAATGTAATTTCTTTTTTAAAACTGACTTCAGGCACATATATACAGCTTTGGTTGACTTTCAAGAGGAGTCTGTGGGAACATCTGACAGCAAAATTAAGTTATATGTTTCTTGTGGGAGTTTCGTTTCCTCCAAAAACAGCAAATGCCTTGATTCCCTGGCACTCAGATTTTTAAACCTGCAATCCTAGCAGGATATGAACTGTTTTTAATTACCCTCAGTGACAGAATTTTGTCCTTTGAAGGAATCACTTGGGGCAAGGCATGAAGGAGGGAAGGGGAACAAGGACATTTAGTGAAGATGCAAGGGTGTGATTCATTTTTAGGGCTGGTGTGGTGATCAGCTCAGCCATGGGGGTTTTGGCACTGATTTCAGCAGGTCACAGGGTCACACACAGCTCTTGGATTGGCTTGGGAGAATAAAGCAGTGGGAAGGAAACAGAGGACTTGGAAGGAGGCAGAGAAATAAATGGGGTGAGATTCCAATTAAAATGGATAAAAGCAAAGAGAAAAAGGGTGGGCATGGTGAGGGTTTTAACGGCTTGTACAGCACATTCCAAGGGTATTTCAGGTGAAATCTTTTTTGGGACACTCATTCAAATAGCGTCATTTCCACCAAAATAACTGGTTACATTACTAGGGTGAGGTGGATTTTAACCTTTATATAATCTTCCTGTATAAATGCAACAGTTGCACAAAATGTACTTTTTGGATGTGGTGTAGGGAGAATTGCAGAATCAGTCAGGTTGGTGAAGACCTCTGAGATCATCCAGCCCAACTTTTGACTGAACACCACCATGTTAACTTGGCCATGGCACTGACTGCCATGTCCAGCTGTTTCTTGAACACCTCCAGGGATGGTGACTCTACCACCTCCCTGGGCAGCCCATTCCAAAGCCTGACAATCTCTTCCATGAAGAAATTCTTCCTGATGTCCAGCACGAACCTCCCCTGGCACCACTTGAGGCTGTGTCGTCTACTCCTGTTGCTGGTTTCCTGGGAGAAGAGCCCAACCCCACCTGGCCACAACCTCCTTTCAGGGAGTGTAAAGAGTGATAGGATCACCCCTGAGCTTCCTCTTCTCCAGGCCAAACACCCCCAGATCCCCCAGTCACTCCTCACGGGATTTATCCTCTAGACCCTTCACCAGCCTCATCCTCTGGATTCACTCCAGCATTTTGTAGGTGCCGGTGTGTTTCTGGGTGTATGTGACCAGGTGCCCACAATGAAACCCAGCCCCAGGAAAAACCAGCAGCAAACAATCATCTCACCCCGATGAAGTTCACAACCCAGTGGTGTCTGGAACCACTGAAAACCCCAATACATGATAAACCCCCAAATCTCAGTGCACAGGGTCCAATGAACCACCTGGCATTGCCTCATCCCTAAACACCAGCCCTGTGCAGGGCTCTTCTTGGGTTTCTGTGGTTGAGATGACTCCTGAGATATTATAAAATCTTTTTTCCCAGCCCCATGACCGAAGAAGCTGAGTTCTGCTTTTCAAGGTTGTCTATTTTCTCTTATCTATTACATTATCTATTCTCTTATCTTTCTTATATCTATTATCTTATCTTTCTTTCTCTGACCTGCTGAAATCTGTGCAGCAGGTTGGGTTGGGGCACAGCATCTGCCCTTGGGGTGGTGTTAACTTTTTATACTATGAACTACTTTATTTACAATAATTTTCTTTATTTACAATAATTTCCCAAAACCTATCACCTATGTTAGACAGACTGTCTCTACTCTAAACCAATCCAAAAATTTCACCATCAAAGCAGAAGATGGAGAACAAGAAGAAGGAGAAGAAAGACAGGACACGCTGAGATTCCTCCATCTTGCCTCTTGAACCCCCATTCTAAAACCCCAAAATTCTACTTTTTCACTCTGTGGTAAATTAACTATCATTCTACTCAAACTCTTGTGGCTTGTAAATCTTCACACAAAGGTGGTAATTGTTTCCATGGGCTAAAATCGAAGGCACAGGTGTTTTTGACTCCGTGCCAAGGTCTCTGAGCCCCCTGCCAGGGTCTGGAATCACCCAGGGCAGCCAGAGGAATGTCCTGGATCCTGAAAGACTCTGTCCCAGAGTGGCACAGCAGTGACATTCTGGCAGGCAGCCTGGACACCTAGCTGGGAGCTGGAATGAGCATGGGACAAAAATCCCAGCGGCACCTTTGGGAACTGGAGGCAGCCCCATCATCCTGGTACTGTAAATATAAAAGCAGCCCTTATGTGAGGGCTGAGTCCTGCTGTAATAAATTGGATTAAGGGCTATTTTTACATTCCTGCCTCTGGAGAGGGTTTCTGGGGCCTGGAGACAGATGCATGTCATGGCTGGGTGCTAGCAGGCCTGTGTCCACTCCTAGAGGGGTCACCAAGGTCTGAGCAAGCCAGCCCAGGCTCACCTGAGGGCAGCACGGATGAACTTCCCACCAGCAGCAGAAACAGGAGCAATCATCTCCCCTGAAATCATCTCCATTGAACTTTCTGCCTTCTTCCAGCTCCTGACATGCACCAAGCCTGGATGCTTTCACAGAGGCCTTCTGCCCACACCAGGACAAGAGTGAGACACCTCAGGAGCAGCTGTGGGAGCTGCTGGTGCTGCTCACCATGGTGAGTTTTCCCTTCCACTCATTTGCTTTGTTGCTTTCTTGGAGAGCAGAGCTCAGTGAATTTTTTTTCCCATTAGGAAATGAGCTGAAGTAGCTGGTGATTCCTCAGGGATATATTTGCCAATCAGGAAGGCACTTGAACAGTAACATCAAAATATAGTGGTGTAAAAAGGGTAATTATTAAAACCAAAAGGTTTTGGATTTTCTGTAATTATGAATATCTACCAGATAAGTAGGATTTTCCCACCACACTCTTTATGTCTGGAACTGTGGAGAATTTGAAACAGTCTGAAAATCTTAACTTTGAAGCATGGGAGACCCTGAATAAATCCCAGGGGAATTGGACTCCCAGCATAGCAACTTTGGGGACACTCACCATGAGTGATATGAGTTCTAAACAGCCAAAAAATTCCTTCTCCCCTTCACTGCTGGGTCCAGCATAATTTTGGTGGCCACAACTCTTCCACCCTTATCCTTTCTGCTGGTAAATTGTGTGTGCTTTGGTGGGCAGGGGCTGCCACAGCAGCCCTGGCAGGTTTTGTGTCTGGCTGGCCATGGCAGCAGCAGGTGCCATCCACAGCCTGTGCCCAGCACCAGCTCTTTCTGGGGCTTGTTTTATTTAGCTGAGGAGATAGGGAGAGCAGTAGGGAGGGCTTTGCCTGGGTTTATAAAGCAGGAAGGTTTGCCCTCTGGGTCCATGTTATCTGGCAAGATTAGCAAGCCTCCACGTTTGGGGCAGTGACATTTCTCTGTCTGCAGTATGATTGATCTTTTAAGTGCCTTTCCAGTCAATATCAAAATTCCCAAGATTTATCTTAATACCTTGGACAGATGGGCTTCTATTGATTAGAATGGAAGTCGTGGAGAGGGGATATATTGGGAGTTCCTTGTAACTGTTTACAGAGCAAACAGTTTCCATCTGCTCTCTGTTTTATTGCAGAACCAAGGATCACTCAGCTGCAGAATTTAACAGATGACCATGGGGTACATCAGCAGCACATCCCGCCAGTTGTTATCCCTCCTGCCATTTACCCAGCACCTGGGGACCTGTGGGGTCTCCACATATGGCTCTGAGGTCTCCATACATTTCCAAGGGGTTCTCTCACCCAGGAGGTGCTTCTGCCTCACCTCCCACCCTCCATGCTCAGAAGAAAAGACAAGACCACTCACATGCACATCCCAGGCAACATTTTTTTGTCCTGTTTATTTCAAAAGTCTTTGCAGGAGCTTAACTGCAACATTCCAAACGTCACCTGGGATTTGACATCCTCCCAGATGTAGAGAATTCATACTCCATCATGTTTCACGGCATTAAAAACACACAGGAACATTTCCTGGACACCACCAGTGGGTTCTTCCACTGTGTCCTTAACCACCAGCTCTACACATCCCCTGCCAATGCCTCTGCACTGCTCTGCAAAGCAGCTGCACCTCAGCTGTCTCTGCCTCCTGGATCCATAACCATGTTTCTGTGAATGAAGGGGTGCCAAGCCCAAAATACCCATTTTTGTTTGCAAACAGTACATAATGAACCAGCAGAAACGTGATCCGCCTCTGATTGGCTTGTTTATGGCTTTTAGTCCTCTTCATTCAAAGATCTTACAGTGGAAAAATCCTGAGCTGACATCAAAAGTGGGACTGATTCATTAAGAGCACTCATAATTATGGTATGAGCTGGAGACTAAGTTCTGTCAGCCCAGGATTAAAGCATTTTTAATACTGACACTTGTTTAAACAGAGTTCAATATTGAAATTTATTCCAGTTTAAAGTTTTGCAAGGAAGTATTATCTGAAAGAGAGTAAAAATCTATGTTTTCCAATCAACAATTTACAGGAACTTATGTTTCTTCATTTCATCTCTTGGTAAACACAATCAAAATTGTGATGGAAAAATACATGCATCTCCTTTTGACTTCTAGCAGGCATTTAAGTCATTACATCTATTTAATTAGGTTATTTACTACCTGCAATTCAACCAAGTTATTCCAGATTCAAGCCACAGGAACACTTGCTTCTTAGACCCTCCCATCTCTTTTGGTTTATTTAGGTAATCTTTGTGTGGTTCGGCTCTTTGGGAGTATGCTGGGTGATGTCAGGCACTGGGACCTGCTGCAGCTGTTTCTGGATGGCAAAATGTCCTTTTTTCTGACCAACACTCAGCTGAAATGTCTCTTGGTTGTTGAAAATGTCCCTGGCTAATACCCATATGCTCAGTATGTGACAGTATATTGCCCGTGTAACATTTGCTGCCATCCTCTGATTTCAGCAGCAGGGATGTGAAATGTCCCTAACAGTGCCGAAACAGATGCAGAAATGTGTTCCTAAAGTGCCATTTTGATGCTGAAGCTGCTTGTAGGGCAATTTCCAACACCCCAACCAACCATCTGGTTCTCTCCTGAACCCAGACTTCTCCCCCTGCCATGAAAACATGGAGCTGCTGCAAACACTCTTCCGATCNAACACCCTTTTGATCATTAAAATAGAAAATGATCTCTCTGTTTTCCACTGTTTTTAGCCCATTAAGAAGGCAGGGATAAGAGCACACTGCTGATGATTTGCACCACTCTCCTGGCAGTACAATCCCTGGCTGCAGCCCAGGGGCTGGCAGTGGGATGGATCCCACCCTGGCAGGGGCTTGGCTGGAGGAGGCAGCTGTGCTCTGCCATGACCTTCAGCTGCTCTCCAAAAACCACAGGCACCCAAAGCAGGGACATTTTGTGCATTTTCTGCTGGGGGCTGGACCAGTATTCATGGTCCACGGGCAGGCTTAAATTTGGGGATGGAGGCAAGCCCACCCCTGAGCGCTGTGCAGACCGAGGCATGTCCTCAGATACATTTTGCTTTCTTACAGATAAAGAAAAGATAAGCCTTGCATGCCCTGGAGCAGGCAGAAAACAAGACTTTTTCCCACAAGACACAGGTGCATTGAGCACGGGAAAAGAATGATAATTTTGTGACACATGCCTGAGATTCGGGGTCCAATTGTATATTTTAGCACCTTACTTTCTGTTCAGAACATCACTTACTTTTGTTGATTCACTGTACTGGTAAGACAATTCTTTTTGTTTTCACTGATAAAGATCTCTTAACAAATACAGCCAGATTCAGGAATTGATTCATCTTTTAATATTTATATATGCTGTCATCATATGGAAAGTCAAAACAAATCTCTCTACCCGTTTTATGAGGAGAGAAGCATCACAGTAGGACTGCTGCTTTGCCAGCACAAAGACACTGAAAAGAGCAAACTGGAGTGTCCCAAACACTCCAGTTTCAGGAACAACCAAGGGTTCCAAGGTGGCCAGAACCAGGAACAGCCTGGCACAGGCCACAGCACTTTGCTGTGCTTCTCAAGGGAGGCTCAATGCTACGTCCATTATCTTTTTTACTTTTTTAGTACTGGCAAACATCTCAGCAAAGAGAGCTGCCTGGATCCACCCAGCCAAGCTGCTTTAACCACCCCAGAGCCACCTCCCAGCCACCAAACCAACCTCCAAAATAACATTGTTGTGTGTCAAGAGCCCATCCATCACCCTTGGCCCTGAAGCTGTGTGGCCTTTTGATAAAAGTGGTTAGCAGCCAGTCGAGCCCTGTGATTTATGTTTCTTTGCTTGAATTGGAATTACATTAGCATGCCCTTGGTTTGCAATGGCCAAATAGGTACAAATGTTCAGGTTTTGAAGGTTTAGACATGCAATTCTGTTTGCAGCAATCAGGCAAGCTCCATTTCAATCCCTCTGAAAGCTCTACTCACAGGAGCAAATGTTCAGCATAGGGCTTCTTCCAAATGGGACTTACATACTTCTGACTTTAAGAATTTGAAACAAATTAGATAGAATGGGCAAATGAAATATGCAAGTCCTTTTACATGAAACTGAATCATTAGCATCCTTCACAGAATTCATGTCAAGCAATTCTGTTGGTAGAAAAAATATTCAGTTTGCTAATTCCAACCATGATGTAATTTACAATCAGATTCTAGATTTTACAAAACAATTTAAAAAAGAAAAACATTCAGAAAAGTGACTAATTTTGGTGGGTCTGGGAATATTTGCTGGTGTTCATATTTCAGCTATTTGCAATCAATGCAAAAAGGAAAAATCATACCAACCAGAAAACAGCACAGAATTGGTTGTCCTTATAGAATTCAATGCAGAAATAAGCAAATACCAAAGCCAGGGGAATCAGCTCCAAAAGTAAAATTTTGAGGTTTGTAGTAGGAGATAGCAAAGCCAGCTCAGCTAAAGATATCTACCAAGCTGTGCCCTTTCAAACAGAAACAAAATAAATAGGAATACTTTTCAACAGGTTATCTCGAAACTCAAGTGATTTAAATTGGCTGGAAATTTGGAACTAATATTTTTGCTGAGACTATCCAACAAAATAGAATTCTAGTGAAAACCAAAAATGGGATTGTATATGTAGAATTATAGCATTTTTATTTTTGTAAATAAACAATGTTTACACACACAAAAACCCCCCACAGACAATCCCCAAACCATTTTTTAGCTGTTGTGCTTTCAGATACTGAGGTTTTACAGTAAAACTGGAACTAAATTCTTGCACTGTCTGTGTAGCCCATGGATGATACTGTAAGCAAAAACTTCCTGGACATAATTTTACTTGCATGGAATAGGAAATTATACCCATTGAGAAAACCTAGTGTTTGATATGCACGTTGTCAGAAATAGCAGTAATTTTTTCATGTTGTTTATGTGTGTTATTATAAAGGCATTAATCTTGCATTGACTCACTGGCTTTAAAAAGCACTCTTACAGTCTGCAAAGTACAAAAGGAATATGGAGGCTCCTTTGTATTCCTTAGGTTTGAAAAAGCATCACCTGCTGAAGGTCTGATCCTGAAAACACTTGGGATGTCAAGGATAGGATGCTGGGATGTTACACACACTGTCAAACCCAGCTACATCCTCATGCCAAGTCTGGGCTTGGGAGCTGGCTGGAACACACCTGGGCATGACACAGCCCTGGGACTAGGAGGGCTTGGAGGCAAGGGAATCTGCACCCCTGATAGACCCAAGACATTGATCAAACACTGATCATCACTGCAAGGGACCAGCACGGCTGCTTTCCCAGTAAAAGCTGGGCAACTGACTTGTGTGGTCCCTTTTCCCACAGGAAAAGGCATTTCCCACAAAAAACGTCTCTGCACATTCCAGATGAGGTGGCTGAGCCCACGATGCCCCAGGAGCTCCTTGAGGGGTGGCAGTGTCACAGCCTTGTGTGACGAGGAACCAACGCATGAGGAATGCAAAGCAACTCTCTGGTTTTCTGCTGCATTTGCTGCAGAACACCTCTAAAGCTTCTCCCTTTCCCTACGCTTTTCATCCTGCTGTATTTTTCCCCCTCATGCTAAATCACCAGACTTTTTTGGGTAATCTGCAATAAACTCTATCTGTATTTACTCCCTTTTTCTTTTTCCAGGGAAGGATGAAACACAATATATTTGAAGGCTGCATATCTGCAGCCCCACTTCAAAGCTGAACTATACCACTCTGGATCCTTAGAGCTGAAAGTCTAGATTTGATCTTAAACCCATTTTTGCCTATGCAAAATGTAGGGCAATTGCATTTTCTTTTTGAGGGTTTAAAGAGATAATTTAATTAAAGGGTGGATGTTACCCATTTAGCAAAGAGAGAAAGAGAAAAGGTATGTGTGTTTATTGGTAGCTGCATTCAGACTGTGGCCATGTAAACTAAAGTAGTTTCTTTTCCTCAGTGCCATTGCTACACAATGCATTTATAATGCATAATGAACCACTTACTGTGTATGTGCTAACATGAATAGCCTTTGTGTCAAAACTCAGTGGAATTGTCCATACTTTGCTTTATTTTCCACAATGTAGTGCTTCTCTTTTCCTAGCATTCATGAAAGCATAATTTGAGCTCAAATATGGACATATTCACAACAACAACAACAACAAGATCAAAAATTGCATACTGGTTGTACAATGTGCAATGCACCCTTCATTATTTATTCTGTATGAGTCAAGTAGTAATTTTTCCTAATTGAATTTATTATGTAACACAGCACTTATTGTATTATTTAAATGTAACACTGCAGACGTGTGTTGGTTTGCAAAGGCACATTAGTAATCCAATTAGAGCAGCAGCCATACCCACAGATTTGCTAGGCTAGCAATCAGCAAAGTATGATTTTGTTGAGATTAGCTCTGAACATTCACTGCAATGATTTGCCACTGAATAGTTTTCAAGTTAAAGGCTAGAAAAATACTAAAGTGTGAGAATGGTCCCATTGCTACAGCTAATTTCCATATAGTCATAAATTCACCCCACACTCTCAATTAGGTTTATACTGAGCCCACATGCCTTGCTATATGACTTCCAGTGCTGCTAAAGTCTTTCAGCAGCAAGGCATGACTGAAATATGGGTAAATGGTCACAGTATACTCAAATTTCACCCACAGAAAGCTGGGGAGGAGAAAAGACTGAGGGCCAGGGCTGAAGCTGTGCTGGGACAGCAGCACTACACCAACAGGGGCATTTCTGGGTAACAGAGCATGGCACAGGGCACTCCCAGAGAGCTCAAGTGGGATTCCTGTCTTCCACCAGTAATTCTGGCTGCAATCAGAGCTGAATTGCCTAAAGAGCCTTTGGATGCATTGCTGTGCTGCTTCTGCAGGGAGGCAAAGCACAGCCCTGTCCCCCTGACACTGCCCTCTGTGGCTGGGATTGCTCTGAACATCTACATGGTCTGGAGGACATCCTCTGCACTGCAAGGAAATAAAGAGCCACTTGAATTTTTTTTCAAAATGAGAACAGTGTTTGCAGATGGGAAGAAACCAATGAGAACCAGATGACATCTTGGTGTGAGTCCAAACTTTGTCCAAGACACACACAGGGAAGACAGATCCCAAGAGGTCAATGGAGTGACTTGCCAAATGCTACAGGTTTCACAAGAAATTATTCCTTGTGGCTGCTCTTTGCTGACCTCTGGGGTTAAGAGAAGATGTCACTTGAATTTGGCCATTGTTGCCCATCAATTTTCACCTAAGTTTTAATTTCATCTGCAAGGTGTTAGTGCAGGTGCCAGGTGAACATGGGATCTCCTTCGTCCAAGCAGCTCACACCACTGCTGTTCTCACTAAGGGGCCAGCTCACAGAGAAGTCCTAATTCCTGCAGCCTTCTGCTGCTCCTGAGTGCTCTTCCCTGGGCTCAGGCAGCAGAAAACCAATCTGGGGACAGAGTCTGAGCTCAGGCCTGTGCTGCCTGTGGGCTCAGCAGGCAGCTGGGATGTCTTGGTCTGTGTCAGTGAGGAGTTACTACTGCTGTTCTACAGGGTGGTGCAGAGGGGAATGTACCAGGGAAGATGAACTTTTAAAATCTAATTCAACTGTACTCTTTCAAGTTTACCCATAATTAAATTTGAAGAAAAAAACCCCAACCCATTTCAAGAATGCAATACAGCTCCCAAGTTACCTGAAAAAAAAGTGCAATCTAGTGCAGTGTGCTTTCACTTTCCCACTCTGTTCTCTTGTTTCCTTCTGATTTCTTGTGCTTCAGTCTGTGTCTGGGTATTGCTGGTATCTGCTTTGTCTGTGAAAATGAAATACGAGGAGGAATTGCACTTGGTGCAACTGGTGCAGGTTTAGGGGGTAATTCACCAATGGAGTAGGCTGCCGTGGGGAATCCACAAACAGTGAAAGAGGAGTTAGGTGCCCAAGCCTGGCAAGTTCAAAGAGGAGTTGTCATTAAAAAAAAAAAAGCTAAAGGAAGAGCACAATTAACTAGGAAAGACTGACCTCAAACCTCCTGCATCCTCTTGGCTCATGTTTTCATGCATGGGGTGATGGGTGCCCAGGTAGGCCTGGCAGGCTCAAGAGCAGAGATTTGGAGCTTGGTTTCCATGCATCCTTGGAAAATGCTTCTGCTACTGAATAGGAGGGAACTGTAAGGCCACCCTTCAGCAGATGCTTCCCAGTGATACCCAGGTCAGTAACTGTGCTCTGACCCTTCTATAAACTGAGCTTTGCTGAGCCAGATGGGTTTGGGGATTCTTACAGGACTTGGATACAACCTGGCGGTCCCTGTGGTTGACTTATGTCAGCATTTGGGGATATGAGACCTGCAAGCAACAGGGCCACTGGTAAATAACTGGGCATGCACTTCCTCTGAGGCTAAAGAGAAGCAGAATGGAGATTATCAAGGACCTTGGGTGTAAGTAAACATTAGATCTAAGTGCACAGAACAGCAATCTGATGCCCAAATTCCTTGGGATGCCCAGCTCTAGGAGCTGGTCCAGCTTCCTCTGGAGTTAACAGGAACTGCAAAGGGTCCTGCAAAGGCACCCTTGTGACTGATGGCACCAGAAAGACTTGGAAACATTTCAATCATGCTACAGCAGACTGTGTGTCTGCCTTTGCCTGGATTCAGAAAAAGTACAGAGGAGGTATGTACAATTTCGTATTACTTTGCTGTATTTGCCAGGCTAGAATAAGTAGTTCGAAAACAATTCACAAATTTACATTTTAAAAAGGATTCTAATCATGGTTATAATATTTATCCTTTGAAACAACTCACTGAAAAATCCCCCTAATTTGCAAATTTGTTACCATAAAAATAAGAGTTCTTGAGCTTACAGAATGTTGATAGATTTGAGCATGCTTTTATGAGCAAAGTAATAAACAGGTAATTCTGTTGTGGCTTGGGGCCCTATCAGTTCAAATTCCTAAGTCCTTTGGGACAGAGCCTGTCTGCCCTGATTTATGTAATAGTTCTAATGAGTAATAGTGCCCATGATGAAAAATGCACCAAGATATGACCCTAAGAGAGGTTGGGTTGCAAAAAAAGAGCAGGGTCCCATTCACACTTTTAATAAACAAACACATAAATCATCACAGTAAAAGATTTACCCATGGGGGTAATTCCAAGGGGAAATAACAAATTTTCATTCTTTTGGTTCCCTGCCTGTGCTTTTCCCTTGCGTCTCTGGAAGGCATCAGCCTGAACTGGGTCTTCCAGCAGTCAGAGCTGTTTCCAGACTGTGACCTGTCCCTGTACATCCTGCCTAAATTTATCCTTCAGTGGCCCCCAAAAGGAGCAGCAAGCACCTCTTCCTGCCTCCTCAAAGAGGAGGAGTGCACAGACAGGAAGGCACTCAGACAGATGGACCTTGAGGAGTGTCTCTGCCACCAAGAAAGCTCCTCTTGAGCGCAGGCCCTACCATACCACAGAATCTTAAGTGTGAGTCTGTGCCAGCTGGAAACACATTACAATCATCACTGCTTGTTTCTGGCCAAACACATCTTGATAAAAGCTGTGACATTTACAGAGTGATACAGACCCATGTGTGATGGTTTATCTGCAGCTCTGATTTCTTTTCATCAAGAGAAAAGATACATTCACTGCCATAATTCAGCTGGCAGGCTCAGGTGTGCATAAACCTCCAATTTAAAGTTGGTTTTCCAAGGGTAAATTCCAAAACATTTTTCACTGCTACAAATTTAAAAGAAAGCAAAAATTATGGCTACTCCAAACTCCAAACAAAGTAAATAGAGTAAAATATCTATATAAAACTTCATGGAAATATTTTCAAACATTTCTAATATTCCTAGTTTTTGTTCATCAGCTTGTTCAATTAATTCAGTGACCAGCCTACTACTCATGGTCTTGCCTACAATTTGCCAGTAAGTTTCCAAGAGAAGGCTTCTCAGAATATAAGCCTTGGAATCAGCAGAAGCCTTTTTATTATCTTCACAGTGTAGTAGAGAGAATTTGGAGAAATGATCCAGAGCTCTGTGCATGCATTTTTGAAAGAGTTTGCAGCAAATCCTCTGCACCCACTTGTCATGCTATACTACTCTAGACCAGGTTTGCTTTTGACTCTTCAGAGGTTTGGGCTAGCACAGGTTTAATATGGCTTAAGACGGTAGCAGCAACAGCCAAAGGCCAATTTATGACTTGGTATCAACATTTTGGGGGAAGCCAGCTTCAGGGGGAACTCCAAAGCAATGCTTTTCTTCTGCACAACTTGCATTGTCAGATTTGTAGGAAACAAGTACAGGGTTGGGGCTCAGAGAACTGCAAGGAGATGACTTGCATGAATCTCTGCAACAACACTGCAGAAGATGCAAATTTAGGACAGCAGAGAGCCTACATTCATTTTAGTGACTTATTTCAATGAGAAAGTAAGGATGTAAGCATTTTTGAAGTGATGCAAACATTTGACACCAGAGGTGCATACTGGCTTCTCTGCCATTAAACAAAGTCAGTTCTGAAGATGACAACTGCCTGTTTTCTGTTATTCAGTAGGTAGGAACAGTTCTGCACACTTTTTAACATGGTCCTTGATAATCCCCTGGCTTTTAAGAGTTAGGTGGCAGGTGGTATTTCAGACAAGCCTGGCTAAACCCCATCATTTGTAGGAGGGGATTTCAGCCCATTCCATCCTCTGCCACTGAAGTCAGTGGGATTATTGAGGTGAAGCACAGCCACCCTAAAGCTGATGTGACAACAGTCACCTATGTGTATGTCATACAGAGGCCTGCTACGAGGAATTGCTGAAGAGCACTGAGGCTCAGGACCAGATCCAGACTTCAGCAAACTGGGAGAAACTGGTTAGCCAAAACTTACCAACCCCATGTTTGAATCTGGAGTGCAACTTGCCCGCTTTATGCCTTTTAACACAGAGTTTGGGTTCAGGTGCTGTTCTGAAGAAGAACATGTTGATTATGACACCATCCTAGCCATGCACACCATCTTTCTGTAATTGCACCAGATTCTGCATCAAAGACATCCAAGTCTCATTAAAAACCCCCTTAGGGGAAAACTGTAACATAATGGTAAAGATCTCACTGCATATTAGAGAAAACTTATAAAACCCCCAGAAAGTAAAATGCTGAACGCCCAATGAATACCAAGGCTGTCTCTGAAACGTAAAACCTTACAGTGGCACTTCCACCTTAACTGCCATTTCATTTTCATTTGAGAAACAAACGGAATTCCAAAAACTCTACCTAGAATCACTGGTTTCTGCCAAGCGGTTGTTCATGATGGCCAGAGCCCCCACCCCCGCCGAGAACCCGTTCTGTCTCGTGTTGATGCACACATTCCTCGGATACCCGTTGGCCGTCTCGGACAGCTGCTTCTGCAGGATGGCCAGGGAGACTTTGCTGGAGGCCGTGAGCTCCCTCATGGAGATCATCTCCCCAGAGAGCCTCCTGCCCTCGGTGTCACTGTCGTACTGCCCATCAGCGTCCCTGGCCACGTTGTGCCGGCGCAGGCGGGCCCCCGGCGTGATGGCGTTGCGACGGCTGAGGCGGGTACTGGATTTATGGCACTTTGGGCAACATCTGCATTCGAATTTTTTCAACACCCAGTTCAAAATTTGTTTGATTACGATGGAGATGACATTAAAAAGGGAGTATATGCAACATACTCCCATTAATATAAACATGAAGTTCCCAAATCTGTATAATCCCTGATGCTGGTACACAGCGTTTTGGTTGCTTACCAAATCTCCAAAGCCGATGGTGCTGAAGGTGACAAAGCAGTAATACAAGGAGTCAACGTAGTTCCACCCTTCCACTGCCGTGTACATGGCCGAGGCGCAGCAGGAAAGGGCGATAGCAAAAATTCCCAGGATCAGCATGACGTGGTAAACGGACGGCTTCCAGCCCACGAGGCTGCCCACCCCGGACACAGCCGGCCCCTTTCGGAAGTTGGGAGGTAGGAGACCGCTCCTTCGCAGCTGCCTCTCGTAGCACGCCTTCATGATGAATGCCAGCAGGGAGATGATGCGCTCCAGGAAGAGGTTGAAGAAGAGGATGGTCCCGGCACAGCCAAAAAGGCCATAAACAATGAGGAACACTTTTCCGGCCACGGTTGCTGGTGTGGTCATTCCAAAACCTACAGTGTGGAGATAAACAGGCAACATTAATAACACATGCTTTCGTGATAAACTTGTGATATATGTACCTTAACAAGGCTCCCTTCTCACCGGACAAAAGGAGTGCTAGCTCTAAGTCAGCTTAGGCCAACAGAAAACTGAGTTTGGTGAAGAAGGCACCAAAAGTTCAACGAGATGACTAAAATTCAAAAGTGAGCAAAAAAATCCTTGCAAGATGAAAGGATTATTATCTGTATTACCAGAGCAACACCACTCAAAATGCAGGTGGAAGGCTCACTGAGCCCAAACCTTTTCAAGGTGGGATGAGGTGAAGAGGCCATTTCCCTTCTCTCACATATGTCAGCCATCACAACCTGATGGAAAATTCAAGTTCTCTGTTAACAAGCTGTAATCCAGTGTAACATTTTCATTACAGGGGTCTGATTATACCATTCCCACTGAGAAGATGGAAGTTTTCAGGTTGTATAACAGGAAAAAACAACAAACAAACCACCTCCCAAAAATTGAATTCTGTTTTAAAAATAACAGCTCTTTTAAGTCTTCTCCAAATCCCAGCTGTGACTCTAGCCCACCTGGTATCATCATAGAGGGAAGGAAAAGCCATCAGACCACAGAGCTGCCTGGGGCCACTGGGAACTTGCAGATGGATAATTACAGCAGGGAAAAACACTGCTGCACAGTTGAACAGAAAAATCAGTATACAAACTCTGGGAAGATCCAGCAACAATATTAATGCAACTCCTCTTAGTATGAATTACTTATTGTAATATTACTTATTATAACATTACTCATACACAAAGTTTTATAAGTAAGCAGTAATGCCTTGTAGCTAACAGATGGTTAAATAACAGCAAAAGTGAACTTAAATTTGCATGCAAATAAATACAGTAAGTTTACTCCATGTCATTTGCTGATACCAGTTATCTTATGAAAAAGATTACCTACATTTCACAGCCTATCTCAAGAAGAGTCTTCTGAAACTCAGTTCTGCAGGTATTGGCTTTTTTCTGCTATTCTTCCCTGTAAAAACACTTGGTGGCTCAGGCAAAAAACATCGACAGGATTGAGGTGACTGCTTATGTCCCATGAACAAATAACCACATCTAATCTAATTAAAGTTTTGTGAAAAATCCACATTCCCAGATTTCATTGCTGTATTGTTCAACCAAAATACCCAGCAAGTAACATATTCAAGGAGGCAAATATCAACACCAGACTATATGAACAAAAGTTTGTGAAGGAAAAGCATAGAATATAATGAAATCATTACAGAGCATAATGAAATAATTAAATCCAGGTTATTACCATAACACACCTTTATAAACATCAACAAGATAATACTGCCTATATACAATGAGTTGAGATTACTGCTTGAAATCTCTTGATCTATTTTTGCAATGGCTGAATTTTTCTGGCTAGTTTATCTGTTCTCCCTTCCTGCTGTGTTGATAGAGAATTTCCCACTGGTTGACAGAAGAATGTAAATGCTCATGACAAGTAAACTCAGGTGTATCTTTCCAGTGACATGAAGATGAATGAGGAAAGACATGGTCCTACTCTCACAACAGATTTGGTGGGCTCAGAAACAGCTGCGTGCCAGCAAGTCAGCCCATACCTCACAATCTGAGTAACCTGGTCTAGTGAAAGGTGTCCCTGCCCATGTGAACAGATAACCTTTCAGGTCCCTTCCAACCCAAACCATTATTTGACTTTATGATCAAAAGTATCACTATAAAAAGAGGATTTTGTGTAAGAGTCAGTGAAAAACTTGCCCAGTATTACCAGAAAATATTACCAAAGAGGTCGTTACATTTTGCTTTCTGGACCCACAGTCTTGTTTCCATTTTGCAGTGCTAACAAGACCACCTTTGAGAGCAGACCTCACAAAGCCTGCCATGGGCTCTGGGAAGTTCTCAGTTCCTTCTTCTCTGTGGGATGGAGCTGTTCTCTGGGTTGGGCTGGCTGCTAGCAGGAGTCCTCTCATTTGATGCTGCATATCCAAAAGTGCCTGGTCCTCAGAAGGAGCTGGGAGCCTGTTGTGGTTGCCAGCTAGGGATACACAGCCAACTTGTGTTGGAGAAGGCATCTGTTTGCCTGTGCCTTGTCAGCAAAGCTCTTAAACATGTGCTTCACAGCAAGCATGTGAACATCACCATCAAAATAAATGGGTTTATTGTCACACATATGGCTAGACACATTTATTAATTAGGAAAAAAAAAAGAGATAGCAACAGTTTGGATCAAGCTGTAAATGTGCTGAAGCCTCTTACTATTTTCTAGTGATCGTTCAAGAGAGGCGATAAAGTTTTATATTTTTGATGCTGTTTGCTTCATCAAGATTTGCTGAAGCAAAACGCTTCCAAAATTCAGTATGTAGCTAGGCAAGGTGAAAGGGCCCATCACAGCAATGAGAATGCTAAGAAATACATAAAACAGGCAAAAAATGAGGCTAGGCAAACAGTGAAGCATTTAGGTTGGAAAAGAACTGTAAGACCATTGAGTCCAACTGCTACCCCAGCAGTGCCAAGCCACCACTAAAACACATCCCTTAGTCACCAGCTGGCTGAGGGAAGCAGTCATGGGCTCTCTCTCCGTGCAGGATCCGCCTCTGCCAGCTGTGTTTGTCCCTTGGTGTCACCCCCAGCACGAGGAGTTGCTCCTGGTATGTTCTGTACCTCATCCCTGAGCTCAGCCCCTGCCCAAGGCTAAGAACTCCTGATGCCTGGATGAAGCAAACTCATCCAGAACTGCCTATGCTTCCAACACAGTGCAGGGTAAAAGCACAGCAGGGCCCTGTGCTTTCCATGGCCCTGAGGCACATCCCACAGGTGCCTTGGGGTTGACTTTGTGTGGCTCAGATGCAATATCTGAACCTCCCCCGTGCCAATTCTGCCCCACCAGCTCAGACACAAGCTCTGTGGCAGCATTAATTTCAGCTGGTTGGTATTTCTCCTCCCCAAAGAGAATTAGCAGAGATGAGCTGATAAAAACTCTCTTCAGCAGCCTCTCATGGTTAAGTGCTGGCATTTAATGAGACCCTCATCCTGACTTGCATAACAGGTTTGTGGTTACAATTCTGCTCATCTGGAGCTTTAAATTACTTAAGCTGGGGATGGATTCAAGAGGTAGAACAGATGGACAAACTTGTGACATATGCTTCCTGTTGCTCTTGCTTTCTTTTCTTTTACCCACTTTCTTATGAGTAAGAGGTGGTTGATGCCAGAAGACAAGAGAGGAATAGCAGCTTTAGTACTTGTGAGCTCTTCTCTCAGTCAAATTACTTTGGCAATTACCTTGTCTTACTACATTTTGAGATTAAAGGGAGTGACAGTTTTGCAGTAAAAGACGTTTTTATTCAAAGATGCAATAAAGTTTTGGTCACTTCAAAAACTGAACACAAGGAAGTCACAAAAACAGCACAAGAAAGGGCATAATGTGTCCCTGCCTCTTTCAGCCTCCCCTAGTTCTTCTTATAAGCCACAGGATTTCACTCACACAGCAGGTCAGCACACTGGAGCAGTCATTTGAAATCCCAGAGTGAAACAGCACTTAGATCATCAGAGCACATCACCTCTATACCACCCTATAACAATAATGTAGTTATATTTAAGAAAATCAAAAGAAAGTAAAATTGTTGAAAGTAACTTTTTAAACAAATGGTTCCTCAAACAACAACAGACCAACTATAACCATAATGCTGCTTCCAGAGGGAAAGAAGTTCTTGCAACATAAAGGCTAAGAGATGGAGTTACAGAACACAGAGAAACAAAGAGCCACCATTTCTCATGTTTTCCTGCTTCCTGTCCTTTTCACACTTGCATTATTTCATAACTCTCCAATAGTCCTGGCTGATCTTGACTGACACATAAACCATACTAAACACATGTATAGGAACCAAACATCTTACTCTGAATCCCATGTTTGGGTTCTGGTACTTCCTTCCACCCTTTCCCACCTGTTTAGCATTTCATCATTATTTCCCCTGAGAATCACACCGGTATGTTCCACAACTGCCTCTCATTTATTCTCTAGCTCCTTACCACCCAACATCCAGAAACAGTTGCCTTGGATACAGGGTCATAGCTCAGAGCTGACAAAACTGCTGCATCCAGAGCTTTTGCCCAAGGAGTGGGAATACAACGAGTCAGTACTTCCAACTTCTGCATTTCCCGACTACAAATGAAAGATTTACTTTCCCTTCAACATCTTTCTCAACCTGCTTTACTAAAATACCCCACTCTGGGCTCAAACAGTAAATTATTTTAGAGCTTTTCTATTGCAAAGCCTTTAATATAGAAGTTGCTGTAAAATCCCATTTGATCTTATTTAGATTACTATCTGCAAATACCTCCTGAACAGCAGCAGTCTTTCCAGCACTGTGTGAATTAAGAGCCCTTAAGCTGGACCTGTGCTATTTCTGAATAAATGAGATACAACTGCAGTTTTTAGGGCTGGCCTAACCTGTATCACACACAAGCTTGCAGTCCTTGGTGACCCACGTACTGGGGCAGACATTCCATGGAGAAAATACTGAGTGAACACACGAATAAGGGCTGACTTCCATAATCATTCTCTCCATCCACTCATCCAATAAAGAGCACCATGATGAGCCCAATGAATGTAGTTAAAAACCACCCATGTCTCTGCTGGTGCTCCTTGTTTCATTTCCACCTGTGAAACACCAGTCAGGTGTTTGAGACAACTGCTACTCAAAGGGAGCCACGCTGGCAGAACAGAGCCAGGAGATGATTAATTGAACTTTAAGGAGTTTCAAAGAGCTGCAGGTGACTGTTGGAGGCTTTCTACAGTACCAATTTTCTTCTATTTACACACAACGGTGATCAGGTTATTGGTTATCCAAAGTGCTGTGATGCCTTAGTGAACACCAGAATCAATCACCCTTGGCACTTCTCTGCCTTTAAACATCCTTTAAACCACAGGCTAAAAGGTCATGGCCACACATTCATTCCTCTTTCATGTATGTTGGTTTTAAAAAGAGATAACAGAATTGTAAGGAGGGTGAAGAGAGGAACGGAAAACCTAAGGTGAAGTTGGCATGTGTGAAATAGCCAATGTACTTAGGGTGAAGGATATGCTGGACTGAGAGGAGTAAGGTGAGTTTTCACCTCAGGAACCTCAACTGTGGCCACCTTGATGGGGTCTAAGGCACTGGGTGTGATCCCAAAGAAACCTCAGGGAAGGAGAGAGGAATAACCTCCTCAAAACCTGGCTGCTCAGGAATGTTGAACTTCTCCTCCTGGCAGCAGGTTTCCCAAGGGTGTTTTTCTAAGCTGACACCTTCCAGCTGAGCTTTCCAAGAAAGATCTTCAGTCTCTAGTGGGTACTCAGCAGGCACATTAATCAGCTCAAGTGGCCTAACTTTTGTATGTTTGAGTGATACATGGCCCTTAAAAAGATAAACACTGGGACTTCAGCTTCAGCAGTATTCCTGCTCTATTCCCTCAGCAGAAGTAGGAAAGCTTTTTTCCTCAGCTGTACTGCAGGTTGCCCTTTCTGTGTACAGCCTGCAAAGGAAGTGCACATCAAAGACCAACCAAACAATTCCACCCTTGCTCACTGTACATATATCCTGAAGACAAAACCCAACAAATACAGAAGGAGGTCTGTTGAAGCTGCTTTGGCACAGAACTACTCCAAGGAAGAAGCAGAAGCGTCTCTAAAGCAGTTTTATGGTTCCCTGGCAGGGGCCAGCTGCTCTTTATACACCTTGTACAAGTAAATGGGGACTGACTTGTGCCAAGCCATCAGGGCTGCCAGCTGAGCAGCAGCTCTGGCCCAAGGTCTTGCTAAGCAGGCACCCCTGAAGAGGGAATACATGGGGAGAGTCACAGGCTTGAGGCTCAGAATCTTTGGCAAGCTTATGTTCAGTTTTCTGCCTAATCCTACTGCGACGGAAGATGGTTTGGAATGAGGGAGAGGGAGCCTCTCCTAAAAGGAGATGGTGGAGAATAAAGCTCAGGGAAGGATGAAAATCAGGAGCAGGAATTCAAATTACAGAGAGAAAAAGAAAGTCAAGACCTACAAACTGGCACTATTCTTGCTGAATTGACTTTAGAGGGATGGATGTGTCCTGTGGCGTGACAATCTCCCTTCTCTATTAACATGTTGTTCATAAACTTTCTTTCAATACTTAAGGTTTTATTGTTCTTATAAATAATACACTCTTCTTGTCTGCTAAACTCTTGGCACCAGTCTATGGTTTGCAATCATAAAAATCAAGACTGAAATTATTTTCTTCATTTTATGCTGCCTTTCTTGGATAAACCTTAAGCAATATGCCAGTAAATATCCTCCTGTTTGTCAGTTATCCTGCCCCCTTGGCACAGCCAAAGCACCCTAATGGCTTGTTAAAACTGAAAGAATATGGGCTGGTGTCGCCTAAATTAGTCCTAAACCACCTCACAAGGGAGGACTTCCAGAAAAAGGGGATGAGAGCAGGATGTTCTTTCCTTTGGTGGCAGCCTGTCTCCTTGACATTGATCTAAACCAGCCCAGAGCTGCTTCTGTGGCTGCCTCCACACTGATGATTGCAGGGTCCTGTCTCTGGCTTGTTTCCTTTTCTTATCCTAGCAGCTGGGGAAAACCATTTTGCTATAATCTTCTCTGAAATGGTGGTGGTGCTAATAACAGAAAAATATATTCCACACGCTCCACAGTTGTTTGACAAAGTTATATTACTGTGAAAAAACCCTCTCCTTCGCAGTACAGGCTCAGGGTCTTCACACTGTCACATTACCAGCTGTCAGGAAGGGTATCAAACCCCTGCTCATGATCCAGGCTGTGTGAAGAAGCACCTGCCTTGGCCCACTGCACTGCCCAGAATCACCTAAAACACAGGGGTGTCACTGTGGTATTTTCTGGAAAAATCCCTTCGCCAGGATTTCTTCTCCTGGGAATTTGAGAGGCCTCAGAGAAAAATGAAAACAATAATTATCTGATCTGCTTCTCCTGTGTTTTGCTTCTTTGGAATGTGGTTGGACATTGTTTACCAACAGGCGATTGTTTCATTGGTTTAACGTGAATTGTTTTTGACTTAATGACCAATCACAGTCAGGCTGTGTTGGGACTCTGGAAGGAGTCACCAGTTTTCATTATCATTCTTTGTAACATTCTGTCTGTATCCTTTCTCTATCCTTTAGTATAGTTTTAGTTTAGCATATCATATAGTCCAGGTTTAGAGCTAATTTGGGGAAGAATCCCCCAAAGGAGCTCCGGTGGGAAAAGCAGATCCAATCAGGCCCTCCCCCCAACTGGTCCTGGAGGGAAAAAAATACCTCCTTGGAGAAAAGTGGAAAAAACCTGTTTATTAAACAATAAAACTAAAACAATATCAAACAATGAGACCCCGTGCCACTCTAAAAGAGATGACAAACTGAGAAAAACCCCANCAGAATGAGACGATTGGGGATAAAAGCTTCATATAGTCAACCCAGGACACATATCATATCATATCATCATACCATATCATATCATATCATATCATATCATATCATATCATATCATAATAAACTAGCCTTCTAAGAACATGGAGTCAGATTCATCAATTCCTCCTTCATCCTGGGGACCCTGAAAATACCACACAGGGGTTTCTGCACCACCACCAGACACAGGAAACACCCCTGCATTTAGAGAAACTGCTCTAAAAAATACACAGAAAACAAAAGCATGGTAACCAGGAAATAGATGAAGAGTGGCTCAGTAACCATGGATATACACAACAGTGGAGCTCAGGGACCCCAAGAATCACCAATTCCTTCTTGCTCTTAAGATGTGTCCCATCTCTGAAGCCATACTCTGCCACCTCCTCTGACCTTCCTACAGTCTTCATGCAGCTGATGATTCTAGGTGAATATTGTTCCAAAAGTAGATTTCTGTTGCAATCATAACTTCTCATCCTTTAAAGCTGCTTCCATTCTTTTTTCCCTATGTGTTTTTGAGAATGTTTTTTGTGTGGATGATTGTGTCTCTAAGCAACACCCTAAAAGAAAAAAGCTTATGCCCTGTCATCTCAAACATTAGCATTCACACAGCTTTTGCTGTTGCATTTTGAAGTTGCATTTCAAATGTTTATGTACCCCCAAGGTTGAGCCTTTTTTATTTTTTTCTGAACTCCAAGTGAAAAAGAATAATGGCATCCAGATTTTGTTATATTCTTGAGGTATTATTGGCTTCTAAAGAATACTTGCACATGTACTGTCACTCCAGTGCCAGTACATCTCACAATACTTCTCCTTTCAGGCTAAGAAACAGCATTATCTAGATTTCACAATGATCTTGGGTCTGTGTCATATTTCCCAGCATGAGAAGTCTGATAGAAGAAGATGTCACTCGTGGGCTTTCTGAGCCTTGCAGATGGGAAAGGCTGTTCCATGGTTATATTGTTGGCTTATCTTTTGACTGGATTAAACAACAGACTTGTGGCATATTTTTTCTTCTGCCACTGGTGTTTGTGTAGGTAGGTGTTCAGAGAACATCTGTTTCTTCATAGTTGTCTCAGCCATTCTGCTTTACAAAGAGTTTGGCTTTAAAGATGTACCCAGGGATAAAAAGGCCCTAAACATGAAAACATTCTTTCCACTGTTAGGTCTGTTTTTTGTTTGTTTATTTTTTTAAACTCTGTACAAACTTCCACAGTTACAATTTAATGAAAAAAAACTCTGATAAACCTACCTGGGCTTCTTAATGGTTTAAATATACCTTCATAGGTCCCTTATTTTAAAAAGCTTCAGCTAAAAGCAAAGAGCAAATTCTCAAGCATCATTTTGCTCAGGCAACTCTTCCAATCTATTCATGAAGGCACAAAGACCCAATTTTAAGTTACTGTAACAGAAATAGAGGGTGACAGGACTGCTGACTAACCAGTTATTTCCCATTTTCTACTTCTTCATTTAACTCTTCCTTCCTTAGTATGCATTTCCCTTGACTATTTTTAAATTTAATGGTACTGAACAACTCCACCACACTACCAAGACAATTTTGAGCTCATATTTTATCTGGGATTTTCCTGGTCCTCACAGCTCTGCCAGTAGCAGCTTTTGTAAACTAACAAATCATCATATCAAACAGCTTGTTTCTGCCTCTCTTGTGAAAATCACAACTTGGGTTTAAGACCTTTACACTGCTGTCACTCCCTCCTATTTCCATCAGGCTTAAAGCAGATCTGACTCCATGCACATTGAGCATGAATGTGTTTTTTGCTTGACCTCAGGAGAGAAATATATTGCTCTCACAATTCTCAGGCTGAGCAACAAGATGACAGAATATATGATGATGAATAACCAAAGGCATTTTATCTGGCTTTAACTGAAATTTACTGAATTAGTTCCTCATTCAGCTCTTGCATGGACAAATTTCTTCTAGCTGCAGATTAAATTTGCCTGTGTAAGACTTGAGAATGATTGGGAAACATTTGACCAATAATTTCTAAAGGGGAAGAAGCTGCAGTGGAACAAGCTCAGAAAGGTTAAAATCCAGTGAGGACTTGCTGTGGGGCTACAACTCTTTTCAAGGTATTACTGCCTCCTTCATGCACTTATTATGGAATTTTAAACAGGAGCAATAGCAGTGCTCACCCACAATAAGTAATCCCGGATGTTAACATCAAACCATTCAATTTCTTATCTTATTCCACTCCAAAGCTTTAATTACTTGTAAAGGCTGCTAATGCTTTGCCTTGTCTAATGCAATTAGATTTAATTTTCATTCTACTTCTCATTTGATTCAAGAAAGATTGTACTGAAACCTTCCCATGTCTAGGTGTACCAGCCAGTGCCATCAGCAGACCCACTGAGCTCAGGGGGATGTATTTGACATGGCAATAACAAGTGCATTTGTTTTATAAACCTGGTTGCCAATAAAGCACCTAAGGTAGGATTTCCTAAAGCTCTGCAGACTGGTCTGCTATTGACTTCAGCAGAAATAGGCTATTGAGGAGGTATTTTATTTGTCTGGATTGCTATGCAATTGCCCCTTGGATTATAGTTCTGTTTGTTACTAGAGTGTTTTTATTCACAAAAGGTTTTTATTGTCACTTCAAACATTTATTGTGCTCAGGAGGACTTTTCACATTTCAAATGTTCACCATCATGAACCCTAATTTTTGACCTTAAACATCTTTTCCCAAAATGCCCTGAGATAAGCACTTGGTGCTGACACACTACAAAAACTGTCTCTTTTGTTACAGGTAAGCAAGGCTTATTCAGATCATGGCCAAAGGCTATGTTTTCAATAATACCAAGCTGCTTCAGCCTGAAAATTGCATATGAAATGTTCTGAGCTGCTTTTCTGTTGCTCTAACTCTGATGCCACTATGGCAAGAGGCAAAATTGACTTACCAGCTTTAAAGATAAGGTAGTCCTGCATTCATTAAAATGAAGAAATGACATTGTATTTTCCAGCACACTGCCAACAGCAGGTAATGTTACACCAAGTTAATTGTCAACAGAACTACCCTCTAATTGTTTTCCTCTTCTCTCCACGATGAAGAGCAATTAAAGCTTGTATAAAAACAAGACACGTTGCTGGCAAAGATGACCCTGTGGTACAAGTGAGAAGAAATTATGACGTCCATATGATCTGAAGATCAAACTGAAGACAATGAGAGAAGGAGGAAACAAACCAAGAAAGAAATGAGGGTCAATAGCAGGATTAACACTAGGGAAAGGAGATGATGGTGATGAGGAACAGGGAGAAGCTGTAAAGCTTTACTTCCGACTTCTTTGGTAGTCCTTAACGTGAAAGACTTTAAAGTCAGTGAAGAAATATTTGAAAGTTAATCAAGCAAACAAATCACCAGTAGAGAAGGGCATCCTAACTGGAGGAGGGCAGGAGAAGCTGGAGAAGCTCAGGCTGGCAAAGGCAGGTGAGCAGCAGCAGTGGATAAGCACTATGAGAAGGAAAGGGGGAACATCCCCAGGAGAACAAAGTGGGGGAAGGCTCCAGGGGTGGCAGGGCTCCATGGGAACACAGCCCACAGAGCTTCAAGTAGGATTTGGCTTTATGAGCCTGCAGCAAACAGGGCAGCTGATAAGCCCTGTAATTATAATCCCTCACAGCTACCACAGGCACCATCCCCGGCTCACAGGGAGGTTGCTTGGTAATGCAGACGGACTGGCTGGAACCACAGGGGATGGAGAGCTGTCACAGGGTGCTCGGGCACACCAGGGTCTGCTCTGCAACCACATCTACAAGCTCTGGCAAATGCACAGGGAACCAAAATAGAGCTATCTGCAGGACTATCACCAAACACCAAATGGAATGTTGTGCTGAGCAGGAGGTACCTGCTCACTAAGCAGGCATTGCTCCTTCAATGACCCAAGCCAGAGGGACCCTGAAGGCTGCAGAAAGGGAGAATCCAAGGTACCTGCTCACTAAGCAGACATTGCTCCTTCAATGACACAAGCTAGATGCAAAAAGGGAGAATCCATGATTACAAACTCCACCTGGTCTTTGTTTTGAACATGAACCAGCACCAGGTAAGGCAGTATAAAATCTCCCCAAGCTTCTGTGATGCTGGATCATATCTCAGATGCTGGACCATTTCTCATGTAACACAGGGCAAAATTTGGTTTTTGGATGACTGCTCTACAAAGCTGTGGTGCTTGACATTTAATTTTGAGACCACACATTTCAGTGCTCCAGCTGAGCACCTCACACTCCACAAAAGAAATGCAATTTGTTTGTCCTTGACTTCTCCATCTGTTACTGATGTTAATGTTTTGAAACATTTAGCTAGGGGTTAATATTAAAGAAACATCTGAAATGTTTAGATTAACTAATCTGAACTGAAATGCTCTGTAGAGATCATTCAGTTTAGATGGCCAAAGCACAGTAAAAGCTTAATTTTCTGTGGCTGGCATAACCCTACAGGGGCAGGCAGACCCTAAAAAGCACTGAAATTAAAGTAATATTTTTCACAATTTTTTATTTCTTAAATTTTAGAAAGGGTTTTATTTCAAGTATTTGGGTTTCTCCCTCCTGCCTTCTAGAATAAAATCCCAACGAATTTAGGATCAAAATGATTAATCACGACCCTTCAGTGGGGACTCCTCAAGTCACCTGTGTAATTACATGGATGTATTCCAAGTAAAGATTTATGTTGCTGCTCTCAACTACAAGAAAGCAAGCTGTGATTTAGATTTTCTGCTCAGAGCACCCAACCTATGCCTACACACTTAGGAAATTCCTATCAGTGGCACCCAAAGAAGTTAATACTCCCATGCAGCTATGGCAAGCAGAAAACATTGCTATGGTGACAGTACTTCATCTGAGGAAAATCAGGGTAGGATCAGAACTCTCCACAGAAATATGCTGACCATTGACCTGCTNAGTCCTTAACGTGAAAGACTTTAAAGTCAGTGAACAAATATTTGAAAGTTAATCAAGCAAACAAATCACCAGTAGAGAAGGGCATCCTAACTGGAGGAGGGCAGGAGAAGCTGGAGAAGCTCAGGCTGGCAAAGGCAGGTGAGCAGCAGCAGTGGATAAGCACTATGAGAAGGAAAGGGGGAACATCCCCAGGAGAACAAAGTGGGGGAAGGCTCCAGGGGTGGCAGGGCTCCATGGGAACACAGCCCACAGAGCTTCAAGCAGGATTTGGCTTTATGAGCCTGCAGCAAACAGGGCAGCTGATAAGCCCTGTAATTATAATCCCTCACAGCTACCACAGGCACCATCCCCGGCTCACAGGGAGGTTGCTTGGTAATGCAGACGGACTGGCTGGAACCACAGGGGATGGAGAGCTGTCACAGGGTGCTCGGGCACACCAGGGTCTGCTCTGCAACCACATCTACAAGCTCTGGCAAATGCACAGGGAACCAAAATAGAGCTATCTGCAGGACTATCACCAAACACCAAATGGAATGTTGTGCTGAGCAGGAGGTACCTGCTCACTAAGCAGGCATTGCTCCTTCAATGACCCAAGCCAGAGGGACCCTGAAGGCTGCAGAAAGGGAGAATCCAAGGTACCTGCTCACTAAGCAGACATTACTCCTTCAATGACACAAGCTAGATGCAAAAAGGGAGAATCCATGATTACAAACTCCACCTGGTCTTTGTTTTGAACATGAACCAGCACCAGGTAAGGCAGTATAAAATCTCCCCAAGCTTCTGTGATGCTGGATCATATCTCAGATGCTGGACCATTTCTCATGTAACACAGGGCAAAATTTGGTTTTTGGATGACTGCTCTACAAAGCTGTGGTGCTTGACATTTAATTTTGAGACCACACATTTCAGTGCTCCAGCTGAGCACCTCACACTCCACAAAAGAAATGCAATTTGTTTGTCCTTGACTTCTCCATCTGTTACTGATGTTAATGTTTTGAAACATTTAGCTAGGGGTTAATATTAAAGAAACATCTGAAATGTTTAGATTAACTAATCTGAACTGAAATGCTCTGTAGAGATCATTCAGTTTAGATGGCCAAAGCACAGTAAAAGCTTAATTTTCTGTGGCTGGCATAACCCTACAGGGGCAGGCAGACCCTAAAAAGCACTGAAATTAAAGTAATATTTTTCACAATTTTTTATTTTTTAAATTTTAGAAAGGGTTTTATTTCAAGTATTTGGGTTTCTCCCTCCTGCCTTCTAGAATAAAATCCCAACAAATTTAGGATCAAAATGATTAATCACGACCCTTCAGTGGGGACTCCTCAAGTCACCTGTGTAATTACATGGATGTATTCCAAGTAAAGATTTATGTTGCTGCTCTCAACTACAAGAAAGCAAGCTGTGATTTAGATTTTCTGCTCAGAGCACCCAACCTATGCCTACACACTTAGGAAATTCCTATCAGTGGCACCCAAAGAAGTTAATACTCCCATGCAGCTATGGCAAGCAGAAAACATTGCTATGGTGACAGTACTTCATCTGAGGAAAATCAGGGTAGGATCAGAACTCTCCACAGAAATATGCTGACCATTGACCTGCTGCCCTCTGAGCCTCTTGCTCTCTGCTCTTTATCGAGATTGCCCGAGTGAGAAAATAACCCAGGAATCCAGGGGCACATTGATCAAAGCATGAAGGAATCAGATCTGCCTCAAACACCCTCCCATTCTGCCTGCAGATTGTGTATAGGATGGCAAAGACAAATAACCTGACACTGCAGCTTAATAACACTGCTGGCTCTTCCAGCTGCTTTCTCATTCAGCTTTGTTTGATTATTTCTTAACTTTAAGAAGGTCAGATCTGGAGGCTACTCCCCCCTAATCTGAAACCTCTGCAAAAGCTGCCTGTACAAGCCCCAGGGAACTGCAGAGCCCTGAGGAGGTAACAGTACTGCTGATCAGGTGCACACCCTGGTCTGGCTGTCACCTTTTGGTTGGGCTGCCTTCAGGGAGAGCAGGGAGCCAGAACCTCCTGTGGCTGCAGCTCTGTGACGGTGTTCACAGGGGTCTGAGGATGAGGGAAGAGATGAGGATCTGACTCCATGTTTCAGANTCCTGAAGCCTCTCAGCTTCTCAGGAGGAAAAATCCTAAGGAAAGGATTTTCCATAAAAGATGTCTGCGACACAGCTCTAATTCACATCCTGGAATACAAGACGAAGATGGGACAAATATACTTCCCTCTTAAACCTTCAGACCATCTTGGTTACTTGTGGGATTTCTCACCAAATTATCCTCTGTAGTGTCTGCTCTCACAGATTGCTCTCAACCCCTGGCTCCTGGCAGCATAGTCCAACATCTCACCTGTGCTTACTGAGCTGTCCAAATGTGCTTTGCACATCACTTCCATTAAATTATCACCTCCAGAGCATCTGGACCGGCAGATACTCTCACAAGACTATGATACAGAGCCAGAGGGTATCTTAGGAGTGAGTGGTTATGGTGCTTAGGCCGTGGAGCACAAGCAGAAATGCTGGGCTGGTTGTGCTGATCCCTGCAGAGGAGCCAGAGAGAAGAAGGTCCAACCCAGCTGAGATCCCAAGCAAGGAGAAAACCTCTGCCAGAGCCAGTGAGGTGGCAGAAAACACAGAATGCTGTGTCTCTTCCTTAAGAGCAGAGGATGCCCCCATCCCTTTGGGTGGAGTTGTCAGTCCACAGGAACATTGAGTAATTTAACAGGATACCTCAGGGATAAGGCACGTTTGAATTGTCCTGCTCACTGCTACACACTGAGTCCCCAACACCTGTAACCCCTGCCCAGCTGTACAGAGAGGAGATCCCTGCTTCTTCCCTTCCCAGGGGCATTTCTCAAACCCACATAACCCAGACTTGTTCCATCCCAAAATCATCTGCCCACAGTAAAGGTGCTATAAAAGTATTTTATTGAAAAAATCCCTTTCATATATCAGAGTGCTTCACTTGACCTCGTTTCTTAATGCCTGGTATGGATTTCTAGAAATCAATTCTATCACTTGATTTTTGAAACATGTACTTACACATAAGAAGCTTAGAATCCAATATAAATGGGTCTATGTTTCAAAATGTTTTACTATACAGGCACTTAAGATTTATTCTAACCCTTAAGAGAGGAAAAAAATTTGGGTACAAAGTCTAGACTCGTGGACTGAGTCAGAAATCCAGATCCTCAGGCATTCCAGAGTTGCCTGGTGTGCTAGGCAGAATAAATCTCTGCTACCAGAATACATGGAAAGCTAGGACTGATTACACCTGCATCTGTAACATTTTTACCAGAGAGAAATCTGGTCTGAGTTATACTTTTGCTTTCAGTCTTTAACAAAGTGCTATAGGTGGTTTGCATTTGGGGAGGAAAGGAAAAAACTCAACTGAAAACCAAAGTCTACAGTCAGTTAGAGCAAAGAATCAAGAATAAATTTCATCTAGCTGCTCCTTAAAGAAATCAGAATAATAATAATTGCCTAGAAAGAAACCAAATACCTTTTGGAGTGCAAAATAATGACTGAGTAGATGGTGTAGTTCGACAGCAAGCAATCAGAAGTTAGACTGAAAGATTTTCTTACATAGCTCTGAAAATCCAGATGTGTCTAATGAAAACAGACTCAACATTTCATTATTCAAGCACAAACAATACAGTAATAAAAACTGAATGCCCAGAGTGCTATCAAGAGGGTGTTTTATGGACTGCAAGCCACACACTTTGTGGGCTATTCAGGAAAATGCTTTATAAAATGACAATTTCAACTCTCATTTCTTAAAGACCCCATTAACACGTTTCTCACCCAGACTGTTTGATTGTGTCCCTGAGGATTTAGGGAAGTGCAGAACTGCAGCCAAGGAGGCACCTAAGAGAGGGTGGAACTGCTTGGCTCTGCAGAGGAGCTGCTCAAGGAGCGTGGATGGAACAGCTCCATCCCAGCCTGGCTACTCCAAACCCTGGTGTTCACACAAGGATGAAGAACTGGGAAGGAAAGATGAGTCTTTCTCAGCTCAGCTCACACAAGCTCCAGGAGGATTTGCAGCCCTGCACCTGGATGACGGTATTTCAATGTATTTCAATGTATTTATTTCAATGTATTTCAATGTATTTTAATGTATTTCAATGTATTTCAATGCCTACATGAGAAAGATTTAGTAGTTTTATTACAACTATCGCGAACAGAGCAAGGGTTTGAAAAGACATAGCGAGATTCCTGCGAGTTGGAATCCTCTACAGAGGAGAAGCTGAGTAACCTGTGGGTGATTTACCCTTGAGAGACACTGAGTATACTTGCTGTTTGTCAAGCAGTGAGTAAGGAAGCTTTCCTCCACCTCGATAGGATGGTGCTGTGTTTAGCTGGAGTAATAAAGTTGCTTTGACACACGTAACTGATGAAGCTGTGGAGGAAGGAAAGCTGTTTTGACTCTCATGTCTGGTAGTTCTTGGCAAGGCTGGGTAAAAACAGCATTCTTGTCAATTAAGCACGACAGGAAAGCAAATCAAACTGCTCAGAGCCAGGATAACGTGGTGTGTGAGCTGACAGGGGAATCAAAGGTAGTCCAGGTGGGAAGGTACATAAATGAACTGGCTGGGAGGGAAAACATGGACCTTGAAAGAATGGCTTTGGAACTGCTCACTCAGGGGACATCTCGCTGCCCTGCCGTTTGGTTTCTCTCATGATTGGGACCATGAGCCAGACAGCTTTGCGCACATTTGACTAAGAGCACAGTGTCATGCTTCAGGGGAACAACTAGTTAGTTAATTCATGAGGTTTTCTCACTTTTCCTGGGCAGAACTGCCAAAAATAACCAAATACAACTGTGTGGTGGAAGAAACTCTGCTGCAGCTGAGCTCTTCGTGGGCTCTGCCTCTGTGAGCTGCAGCAGCTTGAAGAGGCACACGAAGAGAAGCATTGAGGTGGGGGCAACAGTTTCCTCTTCATCTGCAGGGGCTGTACACCTGAAATGTACACGGTGAAAGCCATGCTGGGATGGAGCACAGCAGCCTCGGGATGCTGGGATCTGGCAGACACTGCCCCTGCCAGGCTGTGCAGTTTGGCACCCCCAGAACAGCATCTCTGCCACGGCCTTTGCTGTGCCCACAGGCACAGCTCAGCCTGCATCTCCTCACTCAGAGCTCTCTGAACTCACACCAAGTACTCTAAGCAATCCAGGAAAAAGCACGGCCAGGTAGCATTGCAAGGGAAGGAATGACTTGGGGAGCACTTGTCAGAACCCAGCCTTTGTTGCACATCACAAAAAACCCCCCAGTTTTCAGCCTCCACCTCGCATGAGGCATGACATTACTGCCTCTTGGTTGGTGCCACAGGAACATGAGAAACACAACTCCTGGCTCTGCCATTTACACCTCTCATCTGGCAAAACCCCTGCTGAGCTCCTCAATTGCTCTGCCCAGGTACAAATAACTGCAGGCGGGGCAATGAAGTGGAGATGGAAACAGAAACATTTTACATTTCAGTGACCTCAGAGAGCAGAAGCCAGAGTTGGCAGGAAAGCAGTGTGTTTACACATCACCTGAAGATTTCTGTTTCTCACAGCAGGTGTAATGAAAGAATGGGTTTGTTAAAACATTGGCTTTCTTGTTCACTCATTCTGATCAGTCAAAAGAATCTCTTTTAAACATACGTTCCTGTGATGAAGAAAGCTTAATGCTTAATTAAAACAGTGCTTTAATGACCGGGCTACCAAATGTAATTGCAAAGCAAAAGGTAACGGGATTTTTCAATGCAAAAATACCTGACAACACTGCTGTACTCACCATCACGACTCCATTATACGGATTAGTCATTATTGATAAAACATTTTCCATACCTAATGAATGCAAATGCAATAATGAGCTGTGAGTTTCTTCCTCTACAATAAATGGAAAACACAACATTTAAGCTCAGAAGACACCTGGCTTCTTACAGAACTTACAAACTGGCAGAGTTAAGACTGCTAAGTTCTTGTATTCAGGGACAGGGTTTCTCAAGCAATAGTCCAAGAGCAGTAGACAGCCACAGAGTCTAAAAAATAATAAAAATACTCCTACCATAACTCATAATTTGCTTTACAAAGTGCTGCTCTTCCTAAACACCTACGGGACAGGAAAAACTGCAGCCGGCTGCAGCGATACACTGAGAACTGTATTGTGCTACAGATGGAGGACAGCGACTTCGCGTCTTTAAACACGCACACACATCCTAACTTTGCCAGCAGTTAAAGCCGGTACCAAGTTGATCGGCGAAAGCCTTTCTCTCGTTCAGCATCTCCATCAGCCCGCTACTGCCGCGCCGCCTCTCCCGGTACCGAGCGCATCCCGCCGCCGGCAGCGCCACTCGGGCAGGCAGCCGCCAGCCCCGTCCGCTCCCTCGGGCCGGCGGAACGAAGCAGCCCAGCCGCCGGCAGCAGAAGTTTGCAGGGGAGGGATGGAGCTCCGGCAGCCGCGACGGCGGGCGCTGCTGCGAGCCCGCGGGAGCCGGAGCGCGGCGGGGCGGGAGCAGCGTCGGTCCCGGCTCCGTGCAGCGGGATGGGGGATTGGAGGGCACCGCGACCCCGGGGACGGGAGGTCAGCGGGGACAGAGCGACCCGGAGGCGCTGCGAAGCCCCGGTTGCCACAGCAACGCGGCGGCGCCTCTCCCCAAACTTTGGTCGCTATAACGACGGGGCCGGGGCCGCGGCATCCCCCGGACGGGCGCGTCCGCTCCGCGGGGCCGTCGGGGCGGCGCTCACCTATGGTGGAGACCACGGTGCCCACGAAGTAGAAGGCGCCGGGGAAGTCCCAGCGGGGCCGCAGGGCGTCGACGCGGATGCCCGCGGCCATGGCCGCCTCGTAGCTCCGCAGGAAGGCGCGCAGCTCCGGCAGGCTGATGTTGAAGATGCGGCTGAAGTTGTGCAGGGTCCGGTTCCAGCGGAGCTGCGCCGCCGCCTCCGACGGGCTCTCGAGGGCCGAGAAGACGGTGGCGCCGGCGCTCAGGTACGCCGCGATGAGGGCGGCCAGCAGCAGGAACCGCCCGTTGTCCTCGTTGAGGGGCGCCAGGCGCCGCCGGCGGCAGGAGCCCACCGCCCCCCGCGGGGGCATCATCCGGTGCGCGGCGCGGCGGGCGCGGCGGGCGGCGGGGGGGCCCCGGCGGGGGG
>WBNQ01073087.1:35824-48632 GCA_013401375.1 Spizella passerina
CCCGGTCGACGGCGGGCGGAGGGCGGGAGCGTGCGGCGCGTCCCCCGGGGAGCCGCATCCCCGGCGGGGAGGCTCCCGCAGCCCCGCTGCTGCCCGGGCCGCGCCGCTGGAGCCGCCGCTCCCGCGCCCCCGGGGGCCCGGCCCGAGGGAGGGATGGGGCGGGACGGGGCCGCCCTTCCCTTCCCTTCCCTTCCCTTCCCTTCCCTTCCCTTCCCTTCCCTTCCCTTCCCTTCCCTTCCCTTCCCTTCCCTTCCCTTCCCTTCCCTTCCCTTCCCTTCCCTTCCCTTCCCTTCCCTTCCCTTCCCTTCCCTTCCCTTCCCGCTGTGGGGCTGGTTTAGCTTCAAGAGCTTGCCTCTATGCCCTGTGCCGAGAGGGTGTTCTTGAGGGAGTTGGTGATGGTTGGTGGGGCGCTAATTACTTAATTTCAGCCATTTCTGGATGAAGGAATGGTTGTTTCTGATCTGACTCCACAGAGGTAGACCCAAGAAAATGATACATTTTGGGTTCGGTGCCAAATGCCCATTTAATCTTAGCTGGTGTCTGAAAAGTGATTTTTCTCCTCCTAAGATGTTGGATTCTGTCTTTGCTGTTTGCCTTGGAACAAACACTGTAGCCTTTCTTATCCTTTATGCTGCAGTAAGAACTGCAGTCCTTTCCTGGGAGACTTGAAGTAAATAATTACATTCGTATTTTTAAAATAAAATGAGAATTCTCACTGATAAAGCATTGCAAAGAGGATGGGAGTGATGCCAGTCCTGCAAACATATGTGTAGGGGTTGATAACACGTGTAGGAAAGATCTGGGCTTGGAGGAGGAAATGCTCCCCACAATTTACAGTTGCCAGTGTCAGTCTCACTGAGATGGGAGCTTGTGCCCTGGTTTATGGGTTTTTTTAGCCTAGGTTCTATTTTTTCTTTTCTCTTTTTCATTTTTTTCATCTACAGGAAAATATTTGCTGCCTCTTGGTAGCTATATGATGTCTTTTAGCAAAGGGCTATTTGCCATCACTAGAACATCTCCATAGCTTCACACATCTATTTCTTATTTTGGATCTGAGAGATTTTGCTTTGCCATGAGATTTCACATTATTGGCAGTTATCTCTTGGCCACCACATCCATAGCAGGAGAATTTCCTTCCTTTCTAACCGGCTGTTCATACTTGTCAGGTGAAGAAAACTGCTTGGGTTTACACCTCTGCTTCCTAGGAACATGTCTAATCAAAGTATCATGTTTTGATGGCCACTAACATCTCTAAACTTTGGGGTTTTGCTGTTATTGCTTTTGTACTAAAGCATTTTGTTCAGTAGAGGTGAAAGTGTCTAGAAGTATTAAAGAAGATTTCCAATCTCCTTTTCTGCTCAAGGCAAGCAATACCACATGCAACCCTTAAGAAAAAAAGTGTCTCCTATTTCAAAGTGCCAGTTGTGTCCCATTAAAAATACTAAAACTGAATAAAAATAAAAAAAATTAAACCAATAAATCACAAACCCAATAGCTGGGGAAAGCAACAGCAGATCTCAAGGACACAAGAAGCAGAAAAGCATTGGGAAAGTGTATCAGACCTGATCAAAAGACCATTGAAATGAGTGGAAAGTCTCCTGTGGATGGTCAAGGGTCAGAAATGGACCATGTAGTGCCAATGACTATAGCTGGAAATAATTTCCACTGTAGAAATACAGGAATGATTACATGCAATCCACTGTGTCAGATGATGTAAAACTAAGTTAATTTACCTGAATTTTGTTGCTGCAGATGGATATCACTAGGTTCCTGATGCTTTTGTGCTTGCAGGGGAAGCTTTTTTTTTTGTTTAGTTTTTTGTTTGTTGTTTTGGTTTTTGTTTTATGTTTTGTTTTGGTTGGTTGGTTGCTTTTGTTGCCTTTTTTCACTTTCCTGTTGGGAACATTATAAAACGAGGGTTCAGTTCTCTGGAGTCCTCAGCAATTTCACCTACTGTGAGAGACCCCTGATGTTTTTAGTGAGAAGCCAGTTAGCAAAGTTTGTGTAACTCGTACCTGTCACCATGCCATGCATTGTGCCCTCCTGGGGCATGGTTTCCCCTAGGTGGGGAGTGAGAAATTGGCCATTTCCTTGGGTGACAGGAGAGGTTCCAAGCAGCAGAAGCTGACTGCCTCTGGAGTCTGTGTTGGCCTCTCTGGAGATGTCCTGCCTGGGAAAGGATGATGCTAGTGGGATGCTGATTAGCTTGAGGAATCACCTCATGGATATGAAAGCCTACCAGTAACTTTCCATGAGGAAAAAAGCTCAGCTGAAGCAGCAAGGGACGTGGTTTAGCTGCTTCAGCATGGACAGGATTGTATTTCCAGCATCACCGAATCATGGTTTCTAAGAATTCGAGCTGTTGACAGATTTTTCAAAATGTTTTGACAACTCATTTCGCTAAGATTTTTTTACTTGGAGTCTTGAAAATTTGTCACCATTTTGCAGAAATACTTAAAGGGTTTTTTTTGGCTATAAAGCTAGGGGAAAATTGTTGGTTTGTTTTTTTTTTTTTTCTCATTAAAGTCCCACTGAAAATGTTTGGTCCTTTCCAAAGTAACTGGCTCCTGGAAAAACTCCATTAACTAGATAAAAAAATCTTCCAGAGCTGTGGCTTAAAGGAAGGTCATGGTTTTGGTTGCTCTGATCCAGATATAAGAGTTGGAGGAAACATCCTGAAGCTGCTGCTGCACCCCTGCTTGGGTAACACTCTTAAAGGCTGTTATGTGGTTAAATGAAGGATTTTTTCCTAAATTTTCTTGAATAATTGAATGAAATCTTGGGGGATTTGGTGAAAACACCACTGTCTTTAAAACTCTTTGCCTAGAATCTTTTTTAAAAGCTAATGGTCAGCTGTAAATTGGGCTTTATGCTAAAATTAGGTTCCTGAGCTGTGGGAGTATTGTGTGCATGGCACCAGCCATTTGGTTTGTCAGGAGGTCAGTGTTTGTGAAAGCAGTTATTTTAATAACCAAAATGTGGTGTTTACATTATTATCTTGGCTGTGTGAAGTTAAGCTCGTGCAAAGAAATGAGATGGGCTCATTAAATGTTTAATTAAAGCATTGTCTGCAAATAGGTTGTACTGTTAAACATCACATCCCTTTATTAAAGAATAAAGCTTAAAACGGCATTTTAAACCTGAAAAAGACCAGTTACTGTTATTCCTTTCAAGGGAATAGTTCTTTTTATTATTTTTTTAAATGGGTAAAATCCTCTAAATTTCCAGCCATGGTTTGACTGTGTAACTCACAAGTAAATTAGCAAGACCACTTCTTTTGACTTCAGGGATACCAAGACCTCCACATTTGTGTTCTCGGTTCCAGCACAAGCTTCACTCATACACATTCCCACTGACTCTGTAGCAAATATTTGCCAAGAAAAAATATCAAGTACCTCGTTCAGGAGCTTTTTACCACTATATTGAAGTAGTTATTTGGAAGTGTACCATACAATCTGAAGGTAAACATGCCATGCAGTCCCTGACCTGAAATGTGGGACTTGTTTGCTGTACCTGGTCATATTTTCCACCTCAACAGTGACCAAAGGCAAATGGATTTGTCACTGCTCCTGCAGCTGGAGTTAATGTGCAGATGGTTTTGTGTTGCTCTCCATGCAGCCCAGTATGGGCTGTATGAATTAGTTTTTGTCTGTAACATGTACCAAGGAAATTATTTTTCAGTGAGTGGCCTTATGGTGAGCCTGGGTGCTTGACAAGGTGTGCAGGCAATGAGATGTTGCTCTTCTTCACCTTTACCTCCTTCTGGATATCAGGGAACAGAATCTTGGGTATTACCTTGTAGTTAAAAAAAATGGATGAGGTAATTGGTAGTCTATGCAATCAGAGCCTTGGTAGCATTGTGAGCAAGGGTTTCAGTCACAATACATAGCAGAAATGATTATGCCCAATTTTTAAGTTAGAAATCTGGATACTTTAGGATGGAGGGCTCTTCCCTGTACTTGACTTAGTGTGATGACAGACTGAGACAGTGAAAAGTATACTAAGTACAAAGTATTTGGGGATAAATGTATGTTTCCATGGAGCCTCAGAAGTTACTAGGGTCTCCTCACTCTCCCCAGGCACTTTTTAGGATTTGAAACAGAGGACCAGTCCTGTGACCCAAATAGCCTATTGTGTTCTCATGTCTTCTCTCTGTATCAGGGTGAACTTTTGGGGAGGGGAGGGAGAAAACAGCTGGGCTTATAACTGCCCTTGAAGCCATGAGTTGCCTGTTGCAGACAATTTGGTTGAAAACTAAGACATTTTATATGTTGATTAGCAGGTGGTCCATGAGGAGTCTTGGCATGGAACTGTTTCCAGGTAGCTGGGCTCTGTAAGCCCCCATTGCTCTGCCAGTAGCACTCTGGGTTTCATGGGAGCAGAGCCAAGAAAGCTGATGAGATAAACTTGAGAATCCTTTGGGAACCATTTCTTGTCCTCCCAAACTCAAAATCAAGTCAGGGTGAGATGTAGGAGTCAGCCAGCTCAGGGTTTGGTTTGCTGGGTTGAACTGCTAGGGATGCTAAGCTGTAGGGAAATTGTTGTTAACCAAAGACATGGTTTTACTGGGAGGATATTTCCACAGGTTCAAGAGAAACAGGCAACAATTGCTGTCTAAATCAGAGATTCCTTCATTCTTCCTGCTAATTTATGAATGTGCAATGGCCTTTTGTTTTTATTTTTCCTGAGACTCAGTGATCTAACTACTATCTCTCACTTTCACTGCTCTCACTGAGAATGATCTAATTAGTGCTGCCAATTACATTCAGTTTAAATCTGACGAGTAGCCAATTTCAGAAGGCCTGATTCTGTCTAGTTCTCTGAGCATCCTGAGCATGCTAACAAATTAATTAATTAATTAATTAATTAATGTGTTCTCACTTCCCTGTGCTGCCAATGGAGGCTGCAGGCACCCTGCATCTTGTGCAGGTAGCTCTGTGTTCACATGGCTTACCCTGCTCACAATTTTTGGTATGAAATCTCACATTTTATGGGAAAACCTTCCACTCTGCTGGCTTATGCTGTTCCTGCATTAGTTTTGCTAATTTGTTTTCTATTATTGCTTTGCACAGGGAAATCTCACTCAGTGGCTTGGCATGCAAGGGATTTTTAATACATTTTAATAATGGAAAGCTCCTATTCTACTACTCAGGAAGATGCAGCTCTGTAATATTTCTGAGACCCTGCAAAGGATAATTTCTGAATGCACAGCCCACTGTTGAATTAATGTAGACTATTAGGCAACAAGCCAGATTTTTCTTTAGATCTCACCTTGTTCAGCCTAACCAGGGCCTGGCCTTTCAGGAGAGGTCATCATCCTCCAGCCTTCCAAGTGAACAGCTCAGTTTTTGAAAGGACTGAAAGGCCACTTAGGCAGTTCTGTCACCTGCCATTTCCCTTGACAAGAATTTGGAGGAAAGAGGAAAAGCTCTTTGTAAATCTCTGTTAAGGTCAGAGGTGTGGCCCCTGTGTTCTGTGGTTCAGCTTCCCAGTGCAGAGGGGAGGGATGGACAGACAGATGCATGGATGGATGGATGCAGAAACCTGCAGAATGGGATTGGTGCAGCTCCTGAGAAATCTGCATCCCCCAAGTCCATGCTTGCCTGTGTACCAATGAGCTGCAGGGAGCTTGCCAGGAAGGGAAGTAATTTTAGAGTGTGATTTGGAAAATGATTCAGTTTAAAAATTGCTATTTTTGAAGGGCTACTTTCAGCTGGGATCCAGTCTCCAGCCTGTTCCCAGAAGCACTTGCCTTGCTGCAGCAGAGCGTGGTGAAAAGTGGAGGAGGAATGTCTGTCTGGGAGCTGGCAGCCCTGAATCTCGTGATGCCACTGAGGAAACAATCCCTGGGCATGGGCATGGGGCCTCCTTACATTCCACATCCCTGCCTGCATTGACAGGTGAGTGTTTAACCCAGCTGGGCTGGTGAGCATGGCAGGGGTCACTCTGCCCAGCCTCCCTCAAGCTCAAAGGAAAGCACAGTAATGTGGGTCTGGAAATGGGGTCTCTGGGCAGGCAGAGTTTCAAGACAGGAAAGCCTGCTTTATCCTGTTGATAAAAGCCAAGGACAGCATGAATCAAAGTTGTGAAATGGCAAACACCTTTTTCATGCCATTTGAAGATGAACTGGGTGTATTTGACCGAGCCTGTGGCTGCAGCTCCTGCAAATCTCTCCAGCCAGCAGCACCAAATGAAATCAGCTCAGCTGACACTCACTCCATCAGGCTGAGGCTTTACAGGAGTTCAGGACGGGCAGCATTTGATCACAGCACTGAAGAAAATATTGGCAACCTCTTTGGCTTTTTAGATTTGCTTTCCAGGGTGAGAAGTTTCAGAGAGCAATTGTGTGCTGATTACACCTGCCAGTTACCACCAAACAGGTTAAAATCCAGGTCCTCCTGCCCTGGATCTGTCCTGCTTGTTCCTTTCAGGTAGGTGCTGGCTGATGTTCCTCTAAGGTCATTTACCCTGGTAAGCTTTTCATGAACAGGTTCCACTTGTGACCAAGCAACTTCACACAACTTGGTTTGTTCTTGAAGATGTGTGGAGTGGAAGTGTATGGCTGAAGACTTTGTTTGCTTCCTGTGCAGGTATCAGGCACATACAAGGAAAGAAACATAGCATCCTTAGAACAAATTTTAAACTCCTGCTAGGAAGCAGAAGGTGAAGAGAATGTCATGGTGAGGAGGGCTCCCTTTTACAGCTGTCCATTCCTGCTTCAAGTGCAGTAAGCAATGGGGAAATGTATCAACCTTAAAAAAAAAGAAAGTAAAATTCCAGTTTGCTATGTTGAGGGTTTTAAAGGACCTTTTCAGATTAAGATTTCCTGTTATTTATGGCCACATAAACATATTTAAAGTGTTTCATATGTAATACCAAAACATTCTTTGTGCATCTTATGAAAGAAAGACAATTGCTGTGCCACTGAGTGTGCAGAAATGTGCCAGGGAAAACACTCAGGACCACAGTAATTTTCATCTCTGGTCTTAGCCTGAAACTGAACTTCAGCCTCCCATTTTCCTATTTTTAGAGGTAGCACTGCCCATATTCACCTGGGCACTGGGGGAAAATGAAATGAAGCTGTTTGGCAGAGTTTTGCAGTCATTTCACAAAGGAGCAGTTAAAGTGATGCAAAGTGATTAAACTTGTTACAGTGGCTTTAATGCATTGTAGGTGTAGTGTGGCCAGTGCTCTCACTTTGGTTTTAGAGCACTAGGGTATTGATTTAGCATTTAACAAGCACTTACCTAGTGAAAATGCATCAGTGGAAACCTCAAAAATAAAAATGCACAGTGAAGAACATATGATATTGAAACCAAACTGCATGGTGTGCTTCAGGGCAGAAATTGCTTAGGTAAGGGATGAGGTGGACACAAAGGAGCAGTGGGATGACAGGTGCCTGAGAGTGGGCACTTCAGAAGTGGAGTAAATAGTGGAAACTCTGTGCCTGGGAGAGCACCTCTGTAACTCTGCATCTGGGAGAAGTGCAGGGGTGGAGAACAGAAAGGAGCAGAGACTTTAGAAGCTCTGAGTCCTCTCAGATTATTTCCTTCCAGCTGTGCTGTCCCCTTGCTGGCCCTCCGGGTGTGCTGACTTGGAGTTAAGCATGGCCTAGGGCAGAAAGTTTTCCAGCAGCACTTGCCAAAGTGTATCTGAATTTTCTTAACCAGAAGTTCAGTGGGCTGACAGAGGTTTGGGAGATAGGGGGTTTGTCCCACATGGAAATGAGCTGCCTCAGTGTGGCTGAGTGTCCCAGCAGGGGCTGCTGCCTTCCCTGGGACTCTTGGCTGTGTCTCAGGATGGAGCCATTCCCATTTTACAGTGACTCTGTGTCAGTCCAGCCCATGTGCCACCCACAGCTCCTGACTCCTGGTCGAACAGCCAGGCCACCTGAGTCAGGCTTGGAAAACATGGATTTCTCATCAGTTAAGAGCTGACACCTTGCATTGCCTTGGTCCAATAATTTCTCTTCAGTTGCCTTACTTACCCCTCAGACCTTGGTCCTGTTTCTCTCCCTAAGTTCAGACATATTTCAGAATAGAACAGCTTTTATTTTGATGCATTATCACAGCTCCATTGGAGATGCAGAGAAATCATGGCCAGCTTCCCACCATCCCTGAAGGAAATAAAAGAGAATCCTGCTGGTGTGAGAACCATGGTCCTGGGGAGACCTTGTCATGCTGATAATGATATAAGGGGAAAATGCTGTGAAAAAAGCGTGTTCTAGCAAGCAGGCTTCATATCTGTTCAAATGCCAGTGTGGCTTACTATTTTCTAATGAAGTGAAATATATTCAGGCTCTCTGAAGTTGACTGTGTTGATTTAATTTGTGTTTTATGATCAAGATTCTAGATTTCATATCTTTTATGTTTTATAAGTAGTGAGCAGGGATTTAGCTGCATAAGACACATTAATATCCATACAATATAACTCCCCAAGCACTTCTTCAAAGACTATTTTATACATAACAACATGGAATTTCACATCTATATTTCTCTCATTCTCTACAGGAAAAAACAGTGATAGCTAATCTGAAGACAAGCACACATTTTATTATTGCTCTCAAAGCAGTAAGCATTTTTAATACTCTGAATTTTTCCTGCTGACAAACAACAGGCAGTGTATAACACAGAAATTAAATAGCTGCTTTTTTGTGAGCTGGGCTGGGGAAAGCAGCAGAACAATCTCCGGCAAGAAATCACAGGTTGTTATTTATTTCAATTTTATGTGATTTCAGTGCACTGCTTGCTGAGTTTTTTTGCTTTAGAGAACTGGTATGGACTGAGTGAGATCCTTCTCCAGTATGAAATGTTATTAGAAAAGGAATGTTCACTTTTGTAGAGGAAATTTCCTGGGTCTGCTTCATTCCTCATGAGTAAAAATTATCCAAATACTGTTGGGAATTTAAATAGGGAGGAAAAAATGATGTTTTTCAAGCAAAATATGTTAATTTTATTTTTACTTTGTCCTTACAAACCATGTTTCTGACTTTGATCCCAACCACTAAATTTATCTCTCTGTACTAAAAGACCATTGTCACATCTTGGACACTTGTCCATCCAGGAGAATGGAACAATCTAGGGAGGATCCTAGATTTTTTGGAGTATTTTCCAGGAGAAGGAAAGACCTCTCAGCATCACCTGAGGACTTTTGCTGGGTCTCGGAGACAGTGAGATGTTCTGATTGAGCTGGTGAGAACCCCTGCCAGAGCAGGGTCTGTGCAGTGGGATGAAGCAGCTGGCTGGACTTTGCAGGGTGTACCTGTGGGACCACACCTGTATCATGCTTGCCCTCAATAAGGAAACATTACATTTGCCAGAGTTTAGTCTTCCTAACATTTGGCTTTCCTGATTTAGCTCATGATTCATTCTGGTAATTCTGATGACACTTTAGAAGGGTGGGACCCACGGTGACCCAGTCACAGTTTGCTCTGGTTTGGGATTGCAGAACATTCCTTTTGCTCTGGTCTGAGTGATTTGGCAAGTATGGAGTGTCTCTAGAGCTGTGCAGTTCTGGCCCTGACGAGGATTGTGCACTACACTACTCAGTGGTACTGTTGTGTATTGATCCCATGGAGCAAATTCTCCCACCTCTGATCAAGTGCTGAAGTTCAAAGGGGCTGTTGCAATACAAGAGAATATAATTCACCACCTTAACTGCAGCCTGCGGTAACCTGTGTCATGGGATTCAGCCTAACAACAAAATAAATCCATAAATCAGCTGGAAATGATTGAGGAGACGAGTGCCTGGATTTTATCAGTTGGGTGTTGAATAATTATGAGCTCCCAGTGTGTATGCCCAGGTCTCTCTCACACACACAGAGGAGGTGTATAGCTGATAGAAATGTAGTCCAGAAGTTCCTTATTTGGCAGCTGTAGGAGTTATGAATCCCAGGGGCTGCCTGACCTTAGGATCCTTCTTCTAGGCCACATCACATTTAAATAATGCTGGATTTCATAGGACTGAGGAATACATGAATCAGGGGGATGAAGGTCAGGGAAAGAAATGTTTAAGCTAAAGAATAACATTGGCTCAAAAGCAAATGAGTATGTATTGCCTATGAATGCACTGAGAGAATATTCCTAGCTATTTAAAATAATCAAATTTCTAAACAGTCTTCCAATAGGCAGAATTGAGAGCAAAAAGCTGCACTGCCTGTAAGGTGGAGTCTGAATTGTGTTATATAAAGTGATGTCTGCAATAGCAGTGAACTGAATTGAATGGCTGAAGTGCTCCAAAACATCAGCAGGTATTTTAAGCTGGGTAACATGCACACCTCAGTCACACACAGTATTTCTTTCCAATCACCACTAAAAGGGGTGTTACATTTCCATGCTCTTTTTATAGCAATATTGACTTTTGGAACTCAAGTAACTTTTGTAAGCTGGCTGAGGAATGCATTTAGGAAGAAAGGCTAGGGACGATTTTGCTAGAACATCCTTATCAGTGGAAAAAAAAAACAAAAAAAAAAAGGAAAAAGTTATGTATGTTATAATTTACCAACATGAAAGCTCCTCAAGGTCTCCACTGTTCAGAACCCAGCAGGAATTTTCCAAGTGAGGAGGAGAAAGAGAAATGTTTACTAAAAGACAGATTGCAAACATCAAGCTGCCCGTTCTGCAATTGATCTTTTACACTGAGCCTATCCAGAAGATCTATACTTATGGTTAGGCTGTTATTTGAAAAGGCAGTAAAAGACATTCTGCTGAGAACTGCCTCATATTAAGCCTGCAACTTGGGGAGCTTTTAAAATACAGCAATTGCCTTGGATGTTCATTTCAAGGCAGACCTTACTCTGTAAATTTAAAATAATGATTTGTCTTTCAGATCCACTGGAAGTATGTTGTTTTGGTTTTTTTTCCTTGCTTGATTAAGAAGCATAAAAATATCACAGAGGAGGAAAAAAAGGCTGTTGGAAGGTTTTTGTTAAATTCCACACTCTAGACTCTTCATGAACAAAAAGAGGCAAAAAATTTTTTTGAAAAATAGACACCTCTGTGTTTACAAGTCTGGAAGGTTGGTGGTGCAAATGTTCTTGAGCAGGGAAGCTGTCAAATTCAGTCCATGGGGCTGTGCTAGCTCAGTGAAACACTATGGGAGAGCCCAGAAATGGGGGAATTATGTTGGCTGAACAATCATATTGTCATTTTTAGGAGAGGCACATCTACACTTTGTCATACTGACCTTTAGTTTCTTATCACTGCAGATTGATGTCTTCTTTTGTGCTCTTTTCCCAACCTCTTTAATCAGTATTTTTTTGATGAGAAGACAATTCTGAATAATTAGAAGATTAATTTCTACTCGGAAGAAACTTGAGTCTTTATCAACTGCCCTTTCAATTGCTGCTGCTAGGAGATTGAGACATGGAGAAGAGATTTATTGCTTACTGCCACGCTTCCTGCCTGGTAACATGAAACTGCATCCACATCCCCATGGCTCCTACCTGGTACTTATGCACAAGCTTGTCTCCTCTGCAGCAGCAAAGCTTTGCTAGTAGCTGCATTTGCCTCTTCCACTGCCTCTGTAAGTCTGAAATCCTTTGCAATAAAGCCCCTTTCAGTATCATTTCCCAGCAGAGGTGTGATAGCTATAAGCTAGATCCTTGACTCTGATATTAAATTCCCTTTTATTAATGAATTATGGCCTTCAGCATTGTCAGTATTATTGAGAACAATACTGTGACACTGGAAACTCAATCAAACTTCTCCTTTTACATTAATTGTTACACAGTTTTTACCTTAGCACTCTGAAAGGAGGCAATTATCCTGGATCCCTGAAAACATCTCAAGTGTAAAAGACAGCAAGTAATGACTGCTGTCCCTTCACCCTCAAAGAAAGCAAATAACTGCAAAATATAATTAAAGACACTGGTGAAAGAAGAAGGGATATAAACGGGGCCATAGGTCATAAGAAATTCTGCCTGCTTGCATCACCAGTGCACCAGCAGTTCAGCTATTTCTCAAAGGTATGTGGGTTGCTTTCACAGCATTTTTTGATGCATCTTTTGGGAGACCTGGGGCTAAAAAGATTGCCCAGGTGTGATTTGTAATTCTACTTCCTGCCTGTTCCCACACATGCAGGGAAAAGTCCTGTACCCTCTTCTTCTTGAGCATGGCTGGCTAAAGGCATGGATCTCCAGGGAAATCTACAGCAAAACTGTGTTCCTGCTTTATGATGACAGTTAACTTTGAAATTAAAAACTAATAAAGAAAATTCTAACTGAGCCCAAAATGGGACTGACTTTTTGGACTAAAATTTCAGGGTTGAATAACTGGAATTTCAATATCATCCCATATGTGTTTGTGAAGCAGCATTGTCCCAAATGGCTTGTGATGCAGTGCTTTCTCAGTCCTGCTGAATAAATCTATTTTAAGTCAATTCCCAGTAAAAAGAGTTTGAAAACCTCTTCTTGTTGTTGGCATTGTTTATTTGCAACAGTAAAAATCTGCCAAATTTCAGGCTTCATCCTGAAAACACCAGGAGCTCAGTCCCTTATCCAGCAAAGCCTTTCATCACAGGCTTAATTCTGAAATACATGAATAGTTCCCAGTGACATCTGCAGAATAAGTCTGTGATGGTGTTCACAGGGGTCTCATGTTGAAGGAAGAGATGAGGATCTGACTCCATGTTTCAGAAGGCTTGATTTATTATTATATATATTACATTAAAACTATACTAAAAGAATAGAAGAGGAGGTTCATCTCAGAAGGCTAGCTAAGAATAGAATAGAAAGGAATGATAACAAAGGCTTGTGGCTTGGACAGAGAGTCTGAGCCAGCTGGGCTGTGATTGGCCATTAATTACAAAC
>WBNQ01073089.1:0-14806 GCA_013401375.1 Spizella passerina
AAAAAGAAGGGAAAAAAAAAAGCCCCAGACAGTTTCAGCTTCCTGGTCACAACAATTAAACAGTTTTGTATAGAAATGTCACCAGACTTTCAAATAATTCAAATGTGTCATGGCTGAGATAACTCTTACCTAGAAACCCCTCTGTGGGAAAAATAAAGACCATAAAACTTTACAGAGGCACAGAAAAAAACTGCTTCTTCAATTCCAGCTCTTTATATCTACTTGTGCATTTCCAGGGGCTCAGACCACATTTTGTTTCATTTCCCTTCTGTTACTGCCTAACGCTGGGGGTGGAGAGCCAACAGCTGCCACACATGGGCCCATTGCACAGCAAAGAATGCAGCATGCACTCTTTGTGCTTACAACATTTCCCTTGACTCCAGTGGGAGCTTGAGGATCTGCACAAACTACAAACCTGGTCTTGAAGGATGATTTATGATTCATGTATTTATTTTCCCGTGGTATTTGTGTATTTGGAAACTTTCACAGGTTTGGATGGAAGATCAATGCATGCCCACAGACATGTACATGTTTGTGTCCCACAAGATGATAGACTGATGGCAGCATCCTGCTCCTTTAGGCATGGTAAGAATGCATAGCAGGAGGAAGTTCCTACAGTGAAGGGACTGCATTTAAATGGATGATATAGACACAGGGGATAGGGGAGGAAGTGTATGATATTAATTTACTGTATTCATCCCGCTTCTCAGGCTGCTTCACCTGCATGGGGTTAAGTACCAGTAAGTTCTTCTGGGTGACAGCTGGCTTGCCAAACCTTGAGGTGTCTTTCATAAAACCCTTACATAAAGAAGAAAGACAAACAATGAACATCTGGAAACATGGTGGAAAATTACTGATGTTTTCTCAGAGGGTGGAAGTTCCCTCCCCTGATGATGGGGAGAGGCCAGGAAAGCAGAGTGAAGGCTGGGCTTCCCCATGGAAGGAGCTCTGAAATCAGCCTCTTTGCTCATCCAAGCCTTGGCTGTGAACAAGAGAAGGGAAGGGAAAGGGTAGCCAGATCCAGGAGCAGGGGTGCTCCCTCAGCCCCTAGGGTAGCCCCTCACTGTAATGCCTGCTCCCACTGTTCTGTACATGAACACACACTTCTTCCTTCCTGTAACAACTCCTTTTTTAAAAAATGAGCATGCCTGATGCTATTGTAATAATAATGGCAATAGAATAATTTACATTTGTGTTTCACGTTTTGTAAACTTTTTGGAGGCTTCTCTTTCCTCTGCTTTTTGTTGCTTGCAGGGAAAAATGTAAAAAGAAAGCATTGACTTTTGAGTCTAACCTAGGATTATGACAACTTCTAGTTATCCAATGCTGACATTTAGCACAGTTTACCACACAGTCACCCAGTGTTGTTGCAAAGTTTCATAAAAGCTGCAACTGGAGTTACAAAACAGATGTGACGCTCTAGTTTACGTAGAGGAGGAGATGATGCAATTTTTGTGGTTCTACTGCCAGATTAATCAGGAACCAGGACTCATTGCAGACTTAGTTGTGCTCTTTGTGGGCAGTGAGAAATTCAAGCTGTCTCTTTTAGAAATTACAGTAAAAAACCCACTTCTGAAAAAAATTTCGCTGAATATGGACAAAACTACCTCCTCAGTGTACTAGAGCCTGAAGCAATTCAAGGAAACGTCTTTCCTGTTTGTTTACTTCAAACTCTCAACAACCTTGTGAATTTACTCCCTGTATCCTTTCTCTGACTTTTGGGGGATTTTTTGTGCCCCACCACACAAGTGAGCGTTTTATGAAATAAAGGTGAAAAAATAATGCAATAAAATGGGAGAACAAGATTGTGAAATCACTGCTTGTTGCAAAGGGCATTTGGCAGACATGACTTTAGAAACTACTTTGATTTTTAAAACTGACTAGATTTCAAAGCCATCTTTCTGACTTCCCGGGCTTTTCACCACAATGAATCCTTTTGCTAGGCCTCTCCTTGGAGCATACACTGACCTGGGAATATAACACTGAGCTGGGTCCTCCTGTACACCTCATGAGCCCCATTTCAAATGGGTTTTTTTGTGCTGGAGAGTGCTTGTTCTCCAGAGTCACAAGCAGAATGCTTGTCACTGACACAGAGCTGTTGTCTTGCCACTGTGTCCAGCAGGGACTGGGCCATCACAGTCACAGATGCTGCTACAGCAGGATGAAGAGATGGTCCCTCCACTGAGGCACTTAGAGCAAATCAGAAGCAAAGGGAATAAAAATCAGTACAGACAGGGAAGTAGGAAGAAATATGGAGAAAATAAGACTGCTCTTGCATCTCAGCTTGTAAGTCCTTGGGTATGTCAGAAGCAACCTCTTGCAAGCAGCAGCAGAAAGGAAGTTGTTGATAGCATTCACCACAATGCCACAGGCATGTCCTGCTCTAATTATAGATGCTGTGGTGACTTGGACACGACACAAGGGACACTACATGGACTTGCCAGACTGCTGCTGTGCAGCAAATTGCAATGTCCAGGCCTTAAATGGTGTGGTCACTGGTGATAAAAACTGGGGCTTTCCAGTGGTGACCACTGTAATAGTTTGTGGTCAGAAGGAAGGCAACCACAGTGAAGGGCTTTCAAATTGTTATTTGAAACAAAAGATAAAACCAGCAGGAGTCTGTGAGCATTTGCAAAGACATCCACACTGTTGTAGGGAAAACAAGGCAGTTGCTGAGGTTGCAGAAAGTGCCCATTTTAACCAATGCCTCAGTTAACAGAGCTATTTTTAAAATTAAAAAATTTCTCAATTATTTTTTCCTTGCAATTTTGTTAAACACTGACCAACATTTTTTTCAGGAAATCCAGGCTTTGCTTTCATTTGGTTATAAACTAACCCCTAAAGGTCCGCAGATACCTCTGCTCTCCCTGGTACATAAGCCAGGGCCAGATCTGTTCAGGCTCCTCTGGGACAGCTGAAGGAGAGGATTTACTCCCACCTCATTGGGAAAGGATGCTGTCTTTCTGGTGTGTTTTCATTTGGAGCTCTCACAACCTCTCATGATTCAGATCTCTTAGATGTCAGCATGTGTCAAAAAATTGATTAAACTGAAGCATTGCTGGGTGAGGCTGGCCAAAGACAGGTTTGGACATAGCTGATCCAGATGAGAGGTTAATCTGGAGCGAAGGCAGCTCCTCATCCTCACTACAAGTGGCAATTGCACTGCACTGAGTTGGTCTGTCCTCAATCTAAGAATTTTGCATGGGGTTTTCCTGCTTGTGCCATATCCACTTTATTACTGGGTGAGAATGGAGATATTATGTAGTCAAAGGAATCATGTCACATATTCAGTAGTTTTGATGATTTAAAGACCCTTTTAAAAGCTTTCTTTACCCAGGATAACTTGTGCACAGTTTCCTGTCCCTCTCTGAAGAAGCAGGAGGTGTGTGGTGCTGCATGTTCTCCACAGAGGGCTGTCAGGGGCTCCAAGCTGCTCTGTCAGGGATGAGGGAAGATACACATCATGCTGCCTGTACATCTGCAACAATATGTTGGGGAAAACAGCTGGGAAAAACTAAAACACAGAGTCTGTGCCTTAGCCTGCAAGATCCCAAGGGCAGTAGGGAGCTTTTTTAAAGGTTTGCTGGGGCACTCATGGCCTGGGAAGGGTGCCTGGCTCAGGGACTGGGGCAAAAATGTGTTTGGGTCCTGTGTGCAAACATCAGGGTTTGCTGAATCTGGGGGTGCCTGAGGACAAGAACCAGGAAACAAACTCCACTCACAGCAGCTCTGGAGGAAACAGCTGGAAAGGGAACCACACAGGACTATGCAGAGTGTCTTTTGGCACAAACACAGCTGCCCTTTACTGTGTCATGTTCAAACCTACCCTTGTTTGGGGGACTGCAGTCTGGGCTTCATGGACCAAAGGCAACAGCCTGGAAAGTAGAGCCTCAAATGTTACATTCCCTGCACAAGTGGAATGGAGCCTGTAAAATCCTCAGGCTCATGCAGTCCATCATCCAAGATGGATAAGGCAGTAAACTTAATGATGATCATCTCCACTTGATACACAGGAAAGCAGATGGCTGAGGGAGAGAAATTACTTATTCTAAGTCACTACAGGGAGTGCAGCCCCATTTTCCAAGCTGAATTCACAAGTAAGCGAGTGTCTCCTGGAGGAAAAGAGTTTTCACAGCAGGGGCACCTGCTCATTAATTTATTTTGCTTCCTCACTGGTTTCATGGGTTGAATCTTGATCTTCTGGCAACTGTTTATACTCTTCTAATTTTGAGGGAAGGTATTTTACTGACGTTCATACAATATAACTGTTTCTCACTTCAAATCCATAGAAAAGTTTTGAAGTTGCTGTTTTGTGGTTATAAATGGGCTCCCTTCTCAGTCCATGCAAGACTGTAATGCATTAACCAGGTGTGACTCCTGGTTTTGCAATCAAAAGTGCAGGGTATCGATTTTCCAGATTGAATATCTAAATGAAAGAGGTCACATCGAGGCTTCATAACTTCAGGCAAGGTAACATCCATTAAGAGCTGGAAGCCAAGTGGGACTGAAAAAAAATGTTGATGAGTCAAGTATCTGTTCCTGTACTCCACTTACCTTGCTATCTATAAATCAGCTGTAAGAGGAAATAACTTCTTCCAGAGGGCTGTATGGTCACACAGGTGATGTATGCGCCTTCCCCAGCCTGTAAATTGCTGCCATCAGGAGAGGGCTGGATGGATAATGTAAATAGACACACTGGTGCTGGATGGGGAATGTAAATAGATCTGTGGATTAAATAATCTCTGGTTTTGCATGGTTGGAAATGAAAGAGAGTTTTTCTGCAGGTCACTATTAGAACAAGCAATGCTGCCACTATAGTTTCCTTTCTCTGCCTGGGAATTTGAGCAATTGGCAAGGTGACATCCTTGGTGTTTTTCCTCGTCACAGAGCTGCAAAGGACCCAGGGCACGGTCCTAGAAGAAAGCAGTAGTGGCTTAAACAGACAATACTTGGGAGCAGAGTGGTTTTGTTTCCTTCCTGAGCCAGACCTTGCTACCAAAATGTGACCTGAGCTATCAGCTCCTTGCTCTCACGTGTACAGACTACTTTCTGCTACCTTCGAGGTGTTTACACCCAGGTGGGTGTCCCCGCCGTGCCTGCGGGCTGCGACAGGCGGCTGGCTGTAGGAGTTACTAAATTTGAAAGTAATTCCCACCCTCCTGCTGTCCTCTGCTGGGTGGATGGGGAAGAGCTCGGCACGCTGCAGCTCCCCAGGCTGCCGGAGCACCGGGTGGGAATCACAGCGCCCAGGCCTGCGGGACACCGGGTGGGATGACAGCGCCTCAAACTGCTGGAACACCGGGTGGGAATCACAGCACCCCACGCCTGCGGGAACACCGGGTGGGAATGACAGCGCCCCAGGCTTACGGGAGCACCGGGTGGGAATGACAGCGCCCCAGACCTGCGGGACACCGGGTGGGAATGACAGCGCCCCAGGCTTACGGGAGCACCGGGTGGGAATGACAGCGCCCCAGACCTGCGGGACACCGGGTGGGAATGACAGCACCCCANCCTTGCACTAAAATGGCGAGAAGCTCCTTTGCATGTGTCTTCCCTCACTCACAGAGGAGACTGCCGTGTGTGGGGCAAGATGAGCTCCCTACGGAGGAGCAGCCAGGACCAAAATGGTGAGAGCAGGCTCGGAGAGCTGCAGTGGAGGCTGCCTGCTCACTCCTTTCCACCCATGAGCACTCTGCAACTTTCACACATCTGTCCCCAGCCAGCTGAGGTGGCCTTTTCGGTCCTTTGGTGGCCAGTAGTTCTGCTGTCCTGGTTTTCTGGAGCTGTCTGCAACATGGCAGAGCTCACCTATGGCTTCAGCAAAACCTTGTCACAGCTAGCCCTGGGTTTGAGAAAATCCTCCAGTTTGTAGGGATTTGGAAATCACTGAGAACCTCCATCCTGCGTGAAAGACACATTTTGGCCCCAATGTATGTGAAGAGCAGTGTGTAGGTGTGTGTAAGGCACAAGTGTGCTAGAAAACTTCCTGAACACATGCTCCTGCCAGAGGAGGAAGGATGGACAAACACAAGGGCACCAGGTGTGGCCAAGCTGCTGATCAGGGGATTGGCAGTGCTTGGAACTGGTGGCATGACTCTGTGACAGGACCTGTGTAGGACAGAAATTAATCAGGCAAGCACAGCTTCTTCCTTCTCATTGTTCAGTAATTTTTAAGACTACACCTTTCAGTAACTGAACTTGCAAGACCTTTGAAAAGCCTAAGAAAACTTACAGTTTAAAATTTTGCCATAAGAGGGCAGTCTGAGATAACCACATAAGCAAGTTAGCTTGCAAGGACCTGAGTTTTTCTTACTAAAAAGAAAAAAAAAGGAAGACTGATAGGAATTAATGACTTGTCTTGAGCTGAAGTCTTAGATTAAACTTTAGAAGGGATTTTTGAAACCGGTGACATAGAATGAGAGTAAAAGGAAGCATTTGCAGTAAACACAAAAATTTCTGTTTTCCCGGAAGAGACAGAACTTAAGAGTTGAACTTAGGAGTCAGGGAGACGAGATTTCCTCTTTGCACAGCTGTATTCTGCTACTAGGAACACAGGTTTGGAATTTTCCTTTCAGTGGAAAAACTATGTGGTCTAATGTGGGCAGTGAAACATGGCAGCACATGCTCAAGGTGAGAGAGCAGAGTAACTGCAGGACAGGGATGGGGCACTATGGCATCTTCAGAGAAGTGTTTGTAAGGGGCTCTGAGGTCTTGCTGTTGAGAAGGCCAGGTCCTGCCAAAAGGGGACTGGCAGCCATGACCCTCCTAGTTCCTGCTGAGTTTCTCCCAGCGCACATAATCTCTAATGTTGAAAATGCCAGCATGGTACAGGACTCGAAAGGTTGCCTGCTGCTAGTCTGATTGCTGGGATCTGGAAGACAAAATCTCATCCTCTTTAAGCCCCAACTTATCTTTCTGTGGTTCTGGGCAAGGCACTTGTTTTCCCTAAGCATAAGCCCCTGATGAATGGAGGCAGGATACTTCCCACAGTGTTGTTCAAAGACAGCCTCTTGCAGAGTGCCTTAAAATGTTGCCAGCACTGCTCTTCCGTGTCAGATATATAAAGCACTGGCATTCCAGCCCTTGGTTGCTGTTGTTGGCCACTCCCTGGCACAAAAAGTGGAGGAAAAGAGGATTAAAACTGCAGTGGCAGATATGACAACCACAAGTCTGGCTGCAAGCACCTCAGGTCCAGAGCTGGGAGAGCCAGTGGGATGCCACCTCTTCTTCCTTCCTTTCCCTGGGCATTGTGGTAGCTAAAACATCCTTTTGCTGCACTTTTTGTCCAATACATTTTTCACTTTGTTAGCTCAGACAAATTAATTTGCTTCATGGTGCAGCTCAAGGGCAGCTGTTCAGTCAACAAAAAAACTAAAAGAGAGCAAGTGTTGTTTATGCCCTAGTATCACCCTGCAAGGCAAACCCAATCAAATTTGCCCTTCCTGCAAGAAAAAACATGAAGGAAGGTGAAGACCAGAGAGGGCTGGTGGCAGTGTGATGCTGGACACAGAACCAGGTTGCTGTGGTTGTTCACACCACAGCAGCATTCAAGGGTGGGAGATTGAATTCCTGGCCTTCAGACACAGGGTGTGAATTGCACTCCAGTGTCCTTGGCAGACCCCTGCTGTTCCTCTCCTGCAGTGATGAGGTGACATAACTTTTCTGGTAATACACTGTGCTTTTCTTGAGCTCAATCTGTGCAGATCAACCAAGAACTAATTTTGTCTGAAATGAAGTATTGGTTTGTATGGGAATGGGCAAGATTATAGCAAACTGCAACTGGATTCAGCCATAGCTTTTGGATGCAAAATTAACTCTGATTTGATTTCAGAACTTCCAGTTAAATTTGTTTGCTGTGCATTTTTCAATGTTGTTTTTCAAGAATGGAAACCAAAAGTATATAAAATACTTGCTAGTCCTCCTCAGGTCTGCTTTTACTATAGCATATAATGCATGGCATAAATTGTTAAAAGTAAACCAGCAGATAGTCAGAAATAACAGCCTGTGGGTGGAAAGAACTGGAAACTCCCCAAGATGATCCAATCCCAATAATCTGAAAAAAAGTCCCACCCGGATTTCATGGATGTGCTAAGAAAGCAAGCAAACAAGCTTCTTTTAAAACTCAAGTTTACAATATGTAATACTTCATAAAACTGCTCCTGGGAAAATCTACAGTGAATCAATACATACCCCATCTCACTGTAATTACTGCGTTAAATACAATTAAGTGTTTAACTAGTAGTTAGAAATAGAGATGATCTTGCTTGGTATGAGTGAGACAGATCTCCAATGAAAGTGATCCTTTGTCATTTCTGTTCACATTTAAACTTTAAAACTGAGGGAACAGGCAAACAGCTCCACAGTCTAAAGAGAGTTTGCAGTTTTCTATAAATGCACACATAGGCTTCATAGGAGCAAAGTGAACTCCTCAGCTGTATATGGGCAGATTCCTTAAATTAGTGCAGTCATCCTCACAGAAGTAAAAAATGGACCTGTCATCTCTGAGAAGCAGTTAGTCCACTGCTGTGCTCCCATGGGAAAGGGAAAGGCAATTTTCCCAACAGAAGGAATTGCTCCATAACGTGAGAGGTCATTGAAATGCAAGTAACAAACCAAAACAGATGAAATATGTGCAAAGTAAATAGATCAAAGACATTGAGATAATTAATTATCGGCGGTCTAGTTCTCAGAGAAAGACGATTCATTCACAAAGACGCCACTGTACCCGACACTTCCCAATATTGGTGTCTGCAGCACGCATTTACTGATCTTTGTTAATGAGTAAAGACAGAATTATTATGCCAGATAACTGTCTGCCCTAAAAGTTTCTGTTCTGTTACCATAATGCCTTGGCCTACAAATAAACTCTGCTACATTCATAACATTTTAGTTTAAGAGTAAGTGCCAAGTTCATTTTTTTGTTTACTAATGTGGAAGTTTTGATCTCTATATGCTAATCATTTGTGAGTTTACATGGCCATTTCAAAAGAAAGCTCAATGGTGTTTTGAACTCAAATTCTCTTAATTCTTAGTGCCTGGGTACCCATTTTTTAATCCCATTAGCACAGCAGGAATATTTCTGTGCAAGGACAACAAGTGTGGAAAAGATGAAGTCCTTTCAACCAGTCCTAGTGCTGGCTCTTTGGCTGCCCACACATTGAGATGGCTCTCTTTTCCTGAGGAATTACTGTAATAATAAAGAATGGAGTGGATTTTCTTTTGTGCTGCACACCCTGGTCTGATGAGAACCTGAGCACCTTGAAGACACAGCAAAGCTTGTGGCTACAGGGCTATTTCTGTGAGGAGGAGTGTGATATGAGCCACGTGTGAGCAGTAAGTGGTAGTTGCTCTGAGTCTGCAAACCCACAGGTTTGCCAGGTGGGAGGATTTGCGGGGAGCAGGCAATAAGCTGAAAGGCACCAGGAGTAAGGAGAAGAAGATGCTGATTGCTACCCAGGGATGGCACTTACCTTCTGCAGAAAACACCAAGAGCTTGTTTTAGTTGTTAGGTTTCTCTCTTTGAAGAGTAACATTTGAAGCATCCCAGAGAAGCTGCGTGTTTCTCAGAGGATTTTTGAGTGACGCTGAAGATGTTCATCCTACCCATTCCCAGCACCTTTTTTTGTGACCTTCAGTCTCTGATTTTTGCTCCTTTAACTGGTGACTGAAGGCACAGGGTTGGAGGTACAGACCCTGCAATTTCTCCCACTCCTTAAAAGAAAGCACCATGCTTTCCTGAGGAGAGGACTGTCATAACACAAAGGAGTGTGGTGGAGAGGTCAGGGCAAGTGATAGGAAAGGTCTTTCATGTGTGTAAGTGTTAGCAATTTGGGACTTTCTGCATCCCCCAGAAACTCTGGCTCCATACCATGGTCTTGTGGGGCTGCCCGGAAGATGCATGGTGCCATGGCCTGGGATTTCACCCACTCACACAGGATCTCTGAGCCCACCAAGGGATGAGCCAGGTGACTCCACCAGCTGTGGCAGGAACAGTGTTATGGGAGAACAAAGGAGTGAAGGGACAACAGCCATGTTCCCCAAACACCTGGGGAGCAGGGCTGGGAGAGAGGCCAGGAGGGCTAAAGAGCCTTGGAGGAGAGGGATGAGTGATGGCCGGGACCATCTTCTGGAAGGAGGAGAAGTGGGGACATCTGGAGAGAAGGAAAGTTCTGATGTGGCTGCAGGAGCTTGGGAGGACTCTGGCAAAAATGGAGGTGCACAGTACCATGCTCCAGTTGGCTGTGGACAAGACTGGGATGATACCTTGAGGGGAATGAAGGTGCATGTGAAGGGCAAAATTGTGCTTTGCAGCATGTGGGATGCAGTGTTGGCTGGAGTCTTTCCTCACCCTTTCCTTTCTTTTTTTGTTTCCAAAAAACATGTCAGCCATCACCTGGATGGATGCATGCTTGTATGAATGGGTGGATACATAATTGGGAAGGGGTGGCTGGTTTATCATCTTCCAAATTACTCCCCAGACAATTATATCCCAACTGACCATGTTGAAACCAGATGGGCTTCCAAGTCTGAAAATTTGTCATGGGTTCTCTCTCACTTTTAACAGCATCTCAGTAACTATAAAAATAATGTGGATAAACCACTCTATTTATATGAACGTGGGGGATGCAGCTCATCAGTTGTTGGCCTTTGGGCCTCATATCTGGCAAAGACCCCACCATTGTCAGCACAGGTCCAGCTTTAACACTCTCCCAGAATAGTGTTCTCCCACCAAGGTAACAGAATCTAAGCAAAGGGATTTAAGGAGCAGCAAGCAAATGATAGGGGACCAGTGTGAAGGCTTAGTTTACTTTGTTTAGCATAGACCCTTAATTTTAGCCACCACAAATATAATAAGGCCTTTTCTTTATTTATCTATGCAGCCATGGGGCAGAAAGGGCAGAGGAGCTTAAAAGACTTATTCATGCAAGCAGGGTTGCTGTGCTAAGTCCTCTATTTACATACTGCGAATGTGTTTCATTCACATTAATGCAATGTGAAGGAAAATGGATGCAAATTCTATGTCTCATCTCTATGGAAGTACAGAGGCTGGCAGTGCAAACAGAGGCCAGTAATATTGCTATTTTCCCTTCCACTAAATGGAAAACTCATCGACACAAAAGGGCTGAAAGTATTCTCTAAGCCATCCAAACAGAAAAAAATTTGCTCATGTTCTGTGGCTCAAGGACTGCTATAAAAATTCTCTGTCATCTTCCTGCCTGTTCTATTTCAAGCAGAATGATTTCCCAGCTAAGGGAAAAATAGTTTGACATTATTAGCATTTTTCAAGAATTCCTGCTCCTAGTCTCTTGCTCGTGCCAGGCAAATTTGTTTCACTGAACTTTGGTACAGTTTGTGTGGAATATTTCCAGGCAGACTTTTGGGCTGTAGGCTGGTAAAACCTTGGTACAAGCATTGAAAAATGGCAAAAACCTAAATCATCTTTGCAAGGTGCATCTCTGAAGTTGTTTTTTTTTCTTGTATCTAGGCACCTTTCTCCTATTGATACCTGTAAGCCAGAAACAAACTGGGTTTTTAAGAAATGAAGAATTAGAAGTCAAGGCCAAAATAGCTTCTTGGCCTCCAGAAACCTGTGGCAGAACTGAGGGAGGAGTGCTGCATGTCAGGGTGCCACCTATTCTTGGGGGCACTGCAGCAACTGGAAATGCTGTGGAAACCCTGCCCTAGGGTTATGGGCAGCTGTCACCCCAGCACCTGGGGTCCTTTAGCAGATCCTGATGAAGCTGTGACAACCTTTTAGCTGCCCTTGCAGGTGCAGTTGGTGCCATGCAGAAGCCCAGAGCAACGTGCCCCGTGCTCAGCCCCTGTCACTATGGATGTTTGAGCCAGGGCTCCGTGCAGTGCCTCAGGTGCTGTTGTGGGAGGACAAACCAGAAAAGCCTTTGCTGCTTCTGCATCCTGTCCCACACCAGCACCTCTTTCTCTCCAACTCCATAACAGACAAAAGTACTCAATTAACAGCCTGTCAATCCTACTGGGTGATGATTCCTGAAATAACACATTTTCCCACCCTTCCTTGCCTGGAGTGGGGGTTTTTGTGAGCTCTAACCAGCATAAGGACTAACCTGCACCATGGGAACACCTATGTAAAGATATACTTTTTTAGCTGTTTCTTTTCATAGCCAAAGTGCCTGGAGAAAGGCCAAGAGGGATTCTCAGGCATCTCTGAGCTGCTGGGCAATTCAGTAAATCTCAGACATCTCTGAGTTGCTGTAGGAGAATCATGGGTAAGGGAGTCAGGGAGGCAAAGGATCATTTTTATCTGGCTCACAGATTTACAGTCACTCTTTCCAGGAACACATTCCTAACTACTCTGGTTCAAAAAGTGCATTTCTTTGTGCAGCCATCATTGCCTCCTAGCTCATTTTCTGATTTCTATCCTGGCTTGAATATTTAAAAGGAGGATGTGTGCCAGGAAGTCACAGCTGGAAAACTGCAGCCTTCCTTCTTGTCTCTCAGGGACTACCAAGGCACCAGAGACCACAACACATGTTTTTCCTACTGCACTAAACATTTTGAATGTATGCTAAAAATGTTAATACACTATTGAAGCCTGGAATTTTTCCTTCAGGTGTGATGCCTTTAGGCCATTTGTGCTTCACACAGGACTGCAGGTAAGGGCTTGTTGCACTGCCAGAAACATGCAGTTAATGAGAAGTTATTCACTGTCCTATTATAGTCAATGAGAGAGCTCAGCAGTCACTCAGCTTTAACATACCCTACCTTTTCCTCAAAAGCTTTGTTCTGGAGTCAGGGCTGCCGTGAGGCTGAGGCAAGAGGTTCATCTTTCCTTTGAGGAGGGCCCTACATGGGTGCAAACACTCCAGGAGCAGACTGGCTGCTGTGGGCTCCTGCTAAAGCAGCCAGGAGGTGTGCAGGGAGCAGGAGGCGATGGTGGCACAGGAATGATCCTGAGGAGAAGAAGCACTGTAGAGCACCAGGAATAAAACCTCTTGATATAAGGGATGGTGGAGGCAAGGCACCAGGTTTTGCCCTCTCTCTGACTGTGTGCCAATATGATTTTGCTGTTAGGTCCTTGCTAGAGCGGCACAGTCACAGAGTCACAGTGCCACAGTCACAGAGTCACAGTGCCACAGTTCAAAGCAGCAGGGAGGCTGCCCAGGAGGCTGGGGATGTCCCTGGGCAAAGGAAAGGCAGGTGTCCTGTGGGTGCCAAGTGGGTCTGGCAGGGAGCCACACATCCCAGACACAGCCTGCAGGGGTCCAGTCTGTCCCTGTGGCCCAGTGGGACCATGGGCTGCTTCACACGAGGAAAGGTTAGTGGCATAAGCTCTTGTGCTTGGAGAAGCTTCTTACTGCTCTCAACAACTTTGCAGAAGTTGGCTGTAAGTTGGCTGCTCAGGTAATACCCCAGTGGAGTTTCCGTCTCAGGGTTCCCTGGGTGACTTACTGCTTCCTTCTGGCAAGCTTTGTCATCAGTTGTGGTGTGACTCTTTCATTCTGATAGCATATTATTAGTAAAATAGTCCCATACTGGCTCACCTTTTCCTGAAGCCTCAGAGAGCCAGCAGGCTCATTTCTCAGGAAGGTGCTGATCAAAACCTATGGATAAGGGCTGGAGTTCTGCAGTATACTTGAATCAACGTCAGGTTTCATTTGGGTTTCTCAATTTAGATTTAACTTCAGGCAATTTGAAGATGTTAAGGTACATCCCCATGTTAAGGGCACCTTCCCAAGCAGCTGCACTCAACACAAAGGCACAGGATTTTTACTGGATGTTGGCAGGGTCTTGTTGTGTGTCCATAGGCAGCATCTTGAGGCACAAAGTCAGGGCCTCAGAGTTCATGAAACAAATTCCTTTTGCAAGGAGAGAAATCCGTATGGCTTTGCAGAAGGGAAGGATTTTGGGGGAGATCACTGGGCTGAGCTGTATGCCTGAACCATGGTGTATCCTCAGAGCTCACTGAGCTGGCTGGGCTGTGAGTTCTCCTCTCCCACCGCTGTCCTCAGGACCTTGCAGGACCGTGCCTGTATTTTGGCTCCTGAACGCGTGGCCCCAGCGTGGCCGGGCGCTGATCCCACCTCTCCAGCAAGCAGAGCGTGTTGTTCCGCCTGTCTGCTCACAGCTTTCGCCTTTCTTCTGTCCTCCTGCTATTCTATCGCTACCATAAAATGCAGTTCTGACCTTTTTGTCCTCAGCAAGCTATTCATTTAAAATACAAATGCTGTCCTCAAACAGCAGTCATTAATATGAGGCAGCAAATTCTTTTCTTTGTTCTTTATTGTTGATTTCCCCCCATTGGGAAACTGGGTGGCAGGAGAACTGCATAGCTGCAGAAGCAGCTTGCTAATTGCATACTTTTAAATACTAATTTGTATGGGTTGGTTTGGTTAAAAAGGGGAAAAAAAACAAGGCAGGGGGTGATAAAAAAATGTCAAGGTTATAAACTCCACAGAAGCTCTGTAGCCTGGAATTTTTATTAATTCTTTAAATGTAAATTGCAGGCCCATGGCTGCACATCCATGCCCCCCGCAGAGTGCCAGGTAGTGTGGTGCAATTTGCCCTGCAGACCTTTGGTGCAGCAATCAAGCCGAGGAGCTGAGCTCTGCCTTCGGCTGCCCGCAGCGCGGCCGGCGAGGTGCCAGCCAGGAGCCATTCCCAACAGGGACATTGCTCCCAGCTGGCGCCTGCCTGGCTGTGGGCAGCAGCCAGCCCCTGGCCCAAGTGGGGTCAGGCGTTGGTGGGCACAAAAACATCTCTGCCTTTATGGAGCTGAGGTTTGGAGTGCTGGCACACAGAATCAATAGGTTGGAAGAGACATTCAAGA
>WBNQ01073095.1:0-25614 GCA_013401375.1 Spizella passerina
TTTTTAAGCTATAAAGTTACTTTAATATTTTTTCCATTTTACAGCATATGAGTAAAATAACCTCTTCTGTCTCAGCATAATTAGTTCCCCAGTCCTGGCATGCCTAAGAGCCTCGTGTTGTTTGGGGTGCTGTTTGCCAGGGAACACTTAATATTCTCATCTATCACATGAATCAATAAAATGCAACCCTGTTTTTCACAAGGTGGCAGTGTATTAGGAAGAGTCATATGGGCTGAGTTAATTTAAAAGTAATAGACTGAAATTGTCCACATTACTTTTATTGAACTGACAGAGCAGGTCCACTGCTGCTAAGAAATTAATCCCATTTCATGGAATCACAGAGTAAGGCCATAAAAGTTACTGGTTTATCTTAAAAAATAGTAAAAAAAATATTAAGCTCTGGCTTTTACTTCCAGAATATGGAGATTTTTAAAAGGCATTACTCAGGAAATGAATAGGAGGATTAGAGCTCTAAGAGATTGATTTTATAGCCATTGGGTTAAGTTTATGTTCATTAGGGGATAAGCATCTCTCTGCTGATTACCAAGAGGTCAAAGCCTGAAAATAAACTTCAGGCACCTCTGACATGTATGAAAGTGAGGAGTGGAGGAACACCATTACTTCCCTTCACCCTCTGGAAGGACAGGATCCCTTCAGAGGGCAAATGATGCCAAGGGTTTGGTGGCCCTCAAGGCAGTGCAAACAGAACAGAGGGAAAAGCCACGATGAAGAGTCCAAAGCAGGGACTAAGGTTTGTCCATCTACCCAAACTGGTCCTAAGAGGACAAAATCCCAGCAATGAATTTCCCCCAAACTGAGAGTAGGCAGGAACAAAGCTGGATTGTGCTGGGGGCCTTTTGCCTGCAGCACTCACTCAGTCCCCCACCCCAGCTATGCTTTTGTAAACACCTTGTACTTTAAAATGCCATAGTATTTTGTCCTGGACACATTTTTGCAGCACAGGAGACAGGGCAGGCACAGTGCCAGAGAGAAGCATGGTGTGCATGGCAGGACAGGAGCATTAGCAGGATCTGTGTCAGCAAAGCAGATTTCACCTTCCATGGTACCTGTTTCATCATTATTGGACCCATTACAGGAGGTTACCAGGCAGGAAACCTTCACTGCAGGAGACAGTGATGCACTTGACATGGCATCCCTACACCATGCCTGGAAATTCTGACCTTTGTTTTCCTAAAAGTTTCATCTTCAAATTGATAAATTTCCTCAGACATGAAATTAAAATCTTCAGCACCAAAAATATATTTGCATCCAAGGATACATGTCATTTCTCATATTCTGCTATTTAAATCATTTGACTTTGAGTGAGATATGGGAGAAATTTAAGTTTCAGTACATTTTAGTCTCCATCATGTCAAATTTACAACCCTGGAGTAAATCACACTGCCAAGACAAATGTCTTCTCTTAAATCAGATTTGTTGCTTCCTTCCATACTTCAGAACATTAATAAAATTGGAGTTCTAGTTCATAATAATAGTTTCATCGTCACACTGCCAGGAAATCCACAAAAAGTTCACAGGAACCTTAATTCACCCTCCCCATGCTCCCTTTGCTAGGCTGAGTAATTCTAGGCCCTGTTTGTTATTAGCTGTGTGAATGTGTGCGCATCTGACTCAGATTGTTACCAGTGCATCACCACGCACACAATCAGTGCAGGTATACCAAAATTTGCTTTAAACGCCCTCTCTAAATGCTGTTCTTATCTTCAGACTTCCCAAAGATTGGAGTCGTTAAAATCAACAAAAGAGCTCTCTGGGAAAGGGGCAAAAGTACCTGAAAGCAAGCAAAACTGGCAGGAATGTTTACAGCTCACTGAAATTACTTGACATTTCTCCCATAGGTAAAAGAAATTTCTAACAATTGTTTTTCTCTGTCATCTTTCCAGCACCTCTTACATCTGTGCTCTCAAGAGAACCACGACCCTCTTTTACTTCTGCATCTGATGCTAAATTACAGGAGCTGCTGCTGAAGGGCATTTCAGATCCAGTCCCTCCAGCAGATGCAAAGGAGCTGATCGCTTTATGTTCCCCCATTGCAGCAACACCCTTGACCCCAGTCAGAGGCCAAGGTGCATTGCTTTGGTCTTCATGCAAAGTTCAAAAGCAGATCCCCACCAAGGCACACAGCACTGAGCCAAAGTGGCACAGGGGTATAAAGTGCACTCATGTAACAGCAAGTCACAAAGCAGAGACCTCAATATCTTAAAAAAGGGCACCTCTTGAAGCTGTTTTTTTTGACCCACTGCTTGACTAATCATCATTCCTAAGCCTAGACGTTAACAGAGATGGGGGTGAGTGACACAAACCTGGATTCCTGGCACAGACCAAGGAATATGAATGCACCTTTCTAAGCACCACCCATGGAAACCCCTCTGCCAGCATTACACATGGTCAGGAGCTCTCTGTAATGGGAGGCACATGGCAGTGGAATGTTGCTGGGAACTCTGTGTGATTCAAAGAGCTTACTGCAGCATTATTACAGCAATCTTTCAGCATGCTTTTACTCCCCAACCTCTCCCCATTTTAACAAAACAATCCTAAGCCTTTATTAACAACGGGGTTTAATGAAAACCATACATTTCATGATGAGTGTTTGGTCATGCATGGGAGATTTGTTTGGAATCAGGATCACTTCTCTCTAGGAATATGACAGGAGATTAAATCATTAAAAATGTATAGTCTGTAATTAGTTTATCATTGCCAGAATTGCAGGAATATTTTCCAACATAAAACTGATGCCACCAGCAAGAGATCATTTTGAAAGATCAATGTTGCTGAGATATCAAAAAACAAAGTAATTAGGAGACAGCAGGCACGCTGTTCTCCTCTGCACTTCTTTTTTGCTTCCTTTTTTTTTTTGTAGACACAGACACATGCATGCATATATAGACATAGATAAAAGCTATGTAACTCACTCCTTATAAATGCAACCAGTGATGGGAAAGACTCTACGAGCCACAGAAACACTATTAGTGATTGTCTTAACTGACATGGTGATGTAAGATTATTCTGAAGCCATCTTCCAAGTCTTGAGGATTTATACTAACTGCATAATTCTGGGGAAAGCAGGGAAAGCGAAGCAAACAGGATCTTGGTATTAGTTAATTATGGCACTGCAATATTTTCACTGGAGGCATTTTAGAAATAAACTGCAGTACAGTGATGCTGTTTGTATTGCAATAGTTAAGGTGGTTTCAGACCATAAATTATAAACCTCATTTTTCAGATTTTATGACAGGGCTATAAAGAAGGAACCAGCCCTAGCCAGTTTTCTTTTATGACATAAAAAATTAGCTATTTGAAAGCTATACATTTATGCATGAGTTCAGTTGCTTGAAATGGTTTTTCCCCTCCCACACTCTTTCCAGCATGGACAAAGCCATGGCCACATCTGATGGCCATTCTCCTCTCCCTCCATACTGTGCCCAGTCTCTCAGATGTATTGCCACTTAAAGTCAGATTCTTTTGTTTTCCAGGGGGAATTAACAATCTTATGTGAGTCAGCATCCCTGGACAACTCTTTGTATGTATTTAGTAAGGAAATATAAAAGCTGTCATTTTCAATATGAGGTTCACAGACCCCTGGGGGACTAATTTAAAGGGGTCTGGAAAAGATAATTAAGAAAAGTCAGTCTACTGTCAGTAGACTTAAACTCATTGAAAAAGGGCTGACACTTAATCAGGAAAATGACTACGAGAGTCGCAAATAAAAAAATAATAATAAAAAAATCAAACCTTCACTGAAATATTAGATTTCTTTTTCCAGGGAGAATATGAATTTAAAGCAGCACAGAGGGTTGATGTCAGCTAACAGTGCAGAGTTTCACTGCAAAGCAGATGTCAGCCCTATGCTCAGAGCTCACATGCAGCTCTGCCTGTGAATGGGGCAGGGAATTCCCACCACATCCACAGCTCTGCAGTGAGGCCACCACCTCCCCAAGCTGCCACTGAGCCTCCACCCCTGCCTGTGTGCACGGGCAAGTGCAGGCAAACACGTCAGCTCTACGCCCTTCTGAATTGAAATGGACTTACTTTCTGCATCTTGGTTTCTTTGGAATCTTGTGGATTCCAAAGAGGAAGAAAATGTCCACCATTTTTAATAGAAAAACCAGACTGTCCTTGCCTCAACTGGCCAGTCCTTCATCCCTGCTGACTGTGGTGGGACAGGCTGCCTGGCAGGCATCTTTCTCTTTTTAGAGACCTCTTTCTACGAGCCAGCATGGTATTTACACAGACACATTCCAATGGGGCCAGGAGCAAAGAACAAGCTCTTCCTGGAATAACAATTACCTTGATGCCTGTGGGCTTGACTTCTGGGAACTGAGGAAGCCACCGTGTATTGACATGAAACTACCCAGAGCCATGTGCCAGACCCCTTTCCAAATGGGACACAGGACCCTAAGTTACTTATTACACATTTTTAATATACTTCCCTCTGCTCATCATTATTGCCAGAGAGCTTTATGCAAGCAAGTATTTCAGCATACAGTTTGGTTTTACACATGCTTCTCAGGTAACAGGGAAAATACAATCATTTCACATGACCATTCATTCACAGGGCACTGACATTTTCTAGGTGTGCAGACATCCTTATTTTATGAATTATATATATGTATGTATATATAAATGAGAGAGAATGCAGAGGAAAATCACTTATCAGATATAAGTCACAACTTCTTGAAAGGGATATAATATTTCTGTTGAAGCGCACTTTAAGTACTTCAAATTGAGATACTGAAACCTCTTCAACATCATTAACCTGGATTGAAAATAATCAATAAATAATCATTTTGCATGTAAGTAGGAAAGACAAATGTCTGATACATTAATTGTGAAACCCCTTCTGTACTAATGGTTGCCATAACCTAGGGGATCGATTCCATTATGGATATTTACACAGTGACCTATTAGGAATACACGGAAGTATCATTTTTTACATTGATTATCCATCCTTAAAACAGATAGTAATGTATACTTAAATGCTTGGATTGCAAAAATATTTTTTAACCTTTGTTACGTACTCTTTGTTGAAGAGGAAATCATTTAGACATCACGGTATGAAGAACACAAATTCAATTTATGTCTTAAGAAGTGAGGACAACTATGAATGCACATAAAAAAAATCTCTGATTTGTAATATTTACCTTGACCACAAATGGTTTTTATCTGAACCCAAGTAAACTATACAGATACTGCTGGGGCATCATAAAATAAATCCATATTGAACTTTTACAAATTCTATCGCCTTTGGAAAACTCCTGAAGCAAAACTCCCCTTCTGAATAGCTCCAGCACAAACCAACAAAAACTCTAATCCATACGCCTGATGCTGGAGGCAGAACATTTTAATTTGACAAACCTGTCCTGTGTCAACTTTCCACAGTAAATAGCAGAACTAATGGGGAGGCAACTGCAAATCCAGCCATGAGCTCCCAAACAGCCCAAAGGCTGCAGCTGAGGGAGATGCCCTCCAGCCACGGCTGTCTGTACCTCAAGGCATGGCACCTGCCTGCCCTTCTGGCACAGGGCAGGGCCACCACACCACCAAGGAAAGGAATAACCTCCTCTTTAGGTGCTCCAAGGGAGAAAGAGCCCATGGGTTACCAGGCTAGCTGGGAATGAGCAGCTGGAAATGGGAGCAAGACTGCTATCAAGGCTCTGAGCAAGTCAAAGGCTGCTGCAAAGCTGATGCCCTCTGTCTAGGGAAGGCAGGGGAGGTGAAAGGCTGCAACCACATTGAGAGGACAAACACTTGTGGCTGATGATGGTCACTACTATCTGGAGAAAATGGAGATAGCTTAACCTGTGATAGCAGCTTCTTTGTAAAAGCCAGGTCTGGTTATCTCCAGGTTGGTTTTAGAGCCAAAGAGGAGAAATGGCTTCTTTTATTTGGCTCTAAGTGGGGTTCTGCTCAGAAAAGAAAGGAAAAATAAACTACGGCCTCCTAGTATATTTAAAACAAGCTGTCACTAAGTTAACCAAGCCCCAAAGAAGGCACGTAGTACCTGCTCTTAGCAAACTCACTTACTGATTATCAGATCAATTTAGTGATTCAGTGAAGTACCTGTCATCCCTCAAAGCTGTCGCCACACCTGTCAACAAAACCAGGCACTGACTCCTCTCTTAAGGACATAACATGTGTCAAATTGAAGGTCCTATTCAAATCACAGCTTCCTGCCAGTTCTGATCTCCTCCTCCATCTTTCATGCCACAATCTTCTTAAAATGAAGAAAACCCACTGGTTGGGAAAGTGCTGAATTTTCCACCTGCTAGAGTGAAGCCGGTGGTGGCACAGCGGGGACAGCTACGGCCCTGCAATGAAGTGCCCGTCAATAATAGAAGGCAGAGGTACAAATAATTCCTCCCAGGCACTCAGAGGGCAGCCACTGATCTTTACAGCCTTTGTCATAGAAATGATTTTTCGTTAATGTTACTAGATAAATAGGTTGCTTTCAACAAAAGCTTCTGCCTTGCTAGAGATGGCACATAGATGTAGTTCAGTCAGGGAAGTGATATTGTCCTGTTGAATGTCTCCTGTCCTTCACAGCAGATGTAATAAAAAATAAAATTTCCAGTCCATTTCAATTCATCCAACACACATGCAGTTGGGGAAATCTGATGAGTAAGTACACTCAGAGGAGCAGACCTAAATCTCTTGTAATACTTATCTACAGTATTGTTTGCATGGGCATTATTTCAACCATGCACACACTATTTCTGGGTCCTGGGATGTGCATTACAATCCCACAAACAGTTCTCTGCAATGAGAAAAGATGTCGACCAGCAGGAAACATTAACAGAAAGAAGCAGCATCATGTTTAACCTAGCAACAATTTCACATTATTAGAGCCTGTGCACAATCTCAATCTACAAAAGCAAAATCTCAGCTGTGCCCAGCTCCTGCTCCTCCCCTCTCCATGAGGTCAGCAGAGCCAGCATCAGGGAAGCTCTAAATTCGAAATAACTCTTGTAGAAAACTCCCTGCCACTGTCAGCACTGCAAACTCTTAAACCTGTTCAGTATGAGGCCCCATTTTAATCTTCTCAGCATCCTTTCTTTTTAAAGAATAAGCAGAGTAAGCTCACTAGGCATCTTTCTTCAGCAATCACCATACATGCATTAAAATACAGCAAATGAAGAAGGTCCAATAAGGCTGTAATTAATGCATTATCTCAAATTCCAGACTGCTATAACTTTATAGAGTAAAGAAATGAATCTAAGAACAGACTTTAAATACTGTTTCAAGGATAAAGTATTGATGTATCGATTTTATGAGTGCCATTGTCAGATGGCTATCTCTGGGTGTCAGGTGAATCCATTCACTGCTAGAAAGACACACCAGATTGTCAAGGCCTGACAATTATCCTTACTAATTATTTCTCTCCTACTGCCTTTTTTCAGTTCCAGCTTCTAACTGATGCCAAATTATTCCTTGTACCATTACCAGCATGCTTTCCACTGCTACCTCACTTAAGTATGATGGGAAAACATCTGAACTAACTCTGCTAATAATGCAGCAATATTACGTCAGAGATCATGTGTGGCAAGTGTTAAAAAACCAAAATGGTTTGCTAGGAAGATTTCTTTGAAATGAGAGCTTGCTCTTTTTCTACAGAAAATATTAATTTCCTCTGACATTGTCTCATGAGAGCTGCATTTGAGCTTTCATATATTTCATATTTCTTTTCTTTAAACAACAGCCATTTGAGCTGCAAGAATCCAGAAACTGATGCTTTCAGTTTCTTGAAAGACTGACTTGTAACACTGTAATCCCATACCCTGGAAATACAGCAATTCCCTTCCAGGGGACACACAGCTCAATGCAGGCATTCACAATGCTACAAAAGGAACAGAACAGAAACATATTATCAGAAGCAACATAAGGAATATGCATTTTCAGACTTGACCAGCTTGGGTCTTGGTCTTGCTACTGCTAAACTGTCTGATAAATCACCATATGGTTCAGTGGGAGGGCTACCAGGCTTTCAGAAATGGTATTCCAGCAATAACAGCCTGAACCTTCCAGCATCACTGAGTAAAGAGCTCATGCTTTAACATCAGTGACTGGTATGTATGAAGGTCTCTACTTCAGATATTTGCATTTTTCCTAGTTAAACAGGAAGCAAGGGGAATATTAGATGAGGTTGAAGAGAAGAACATAACTATGGATTTGAGGATGGGTGACTCAATTTATGTTCAGGAAATATTCAGTTTTACTTTTACTCTCTTGAAATTTTATCTTTTGAATGTAGCTCATTAAGTGAGTGCTCACATTCCTGCCTCCCAAACTGAAAAAGAGCTTTCAAGCAAAGAATTTGAAATGAATCTTTTTCAAAATTGTCCTGTTATTGCCCATCTCCTATTTTGAACTGGATGTAATGATAATTTTTTTTCTTAAGAGATATTATTGTCCTGTCTGGAACATGCCACCTCAGGATCAAATGTGTCACTCAACTCTCAGCAAGCCACCCTCTCCCTCAAGAGCACTAACCTGCCCCAGGAGGACACAGACCGCAGAGAAAGGAGCACAGAATTCCCCAGTTGATGAGAAATGAAGCAAAAGAGGCTTTCCTCTTCTTTTTAAATGAATTTTGTAATTTTGACTACTCATCTGAGGTAGGGTAGTCTTGATTTAAAAAAGCTAAACCTTCTACTCTTTGAAAACCCCTTGAGCACTGCATGCAGGCATTGAGTATTGAATTTATCTTATTTGTAGGCACTACTGCCCTGAAGGAATGGAAAGGCTTTATGTAGGTATAAAAATTAACTAAAATCACCCTTACAGTGATCTGGTTAAGGTAAAGAGCAAACACAGTACTATTACCGATCTGAAGTTCAAAACACAGAATGTAGTAAAAACGTGTATAAGGGCAGAAATTACAAAATTAGATAAATTTCATCCATTTATGGCACTATCAAATCTCTAAGATCTTTCTCTCCCTTTCTTAACAAATATGTGAGACATGTTGTACTAATGCATGTATTTATTTCTCAAATTACATTCACCACTTGGGGTGAGCAAGTTTGCTTCTCCACCTTGCATTTGGCCCTCAAGAGTCAAAAAAGTCAAATCTGCCCCTAGTCCTAGAGAAGAATGATTCCTCCCTAATTTAGAAGGGAAACACTCTCAGTCTTCTTTTCCTGGACAATCAACAATCCCATCTGGAGAAACTAATGCTCTTTTGGCAGACCAGGTGTCATTTTATATGCTTGAAGAAATCATTAGCAAACTGCTGGCCCACTGTAGGGGGAAAAGCTCTTTCCCAACTGGTCATGGTATTTCTAGCTCCAGTGGGAAGCCTAAATTTAAATTTCTTACACATGTGTAGATCAGAGCTATGTTTTATTAAAAAAACCTTACTGAGTGGTCAATGACCAACAATGGCCAAGTGTCTTTGTGGGATATGCTACCAAAAGCAGAGAACAGTGAGGAGGCATTTCCTGGAAATACCCACTTTGCCTCCTCTCTGAAGCCAGAGGATAAAGGAAAGTCTCTTCTGCAGCCAGCCAGCCTAGATGGGACAGTGACAGAAAAGAGCATTACTGGCCTTTCATAGAATGTGATGGAAAGCCCAACTACTTAGGGAAAAAAGAATGTTTCTTATTAAGCCCCTCGTAGAGAAACAGGAAGAAAAAGGACACATTCAGGGATACAACTATTTTCACCAAATTCTTTTTTCTGTATGGAAAGATGAGAGTCTCAAAGCATGAGCAAGCACATACATTTTTTTTTCTTGTTTTCAGCTACTTGATTTTTATTTCATTTCCACCAGACAGTAAATTCTAGCTATATTTCAGATCTTTTTTCTACTTTAGTTAACCCTCCCATCCTGTCAGGAAATACAATGTCTTTGAACTGGGAAAATAACAAGGATTAAGCTCAGATTGCTGCATCCCAGAGCAGGAATTCCTCTGGGGCAGGTGCTGCACAAACCACCAAAGAGATATTCTTTATCCCAAAGAGCTTTTAGATTCAATATAAGAAACTGCTCAAGAAGGTAACTATGGTACTACTGATCAGCACAGTCCACAATGAATACATTTCACAGCCTGTTCCCCCTTAGAATTAAAAAGCCTTTTGGTGACCTGCATTGGAAAATCAGTTCTAATGAAAAACCTTTCTGGATACACAAATAACCAGACAAGAAGATGCATCTTCTTTTCTGGTTTACACAAAGTTTTGGTAGTCATCCCTTAAAATGCAGTTCTTTAACACATGATAAAATGACAAAAAAGAAGTGTCTGAATAAATGTACTGAATTTTCTCACAGCAAAAAACATGTCTGATGTAAATTATTCTCTTGGCACAAAATTATAGCAACTCTTGAGAATTCTTCAGGAAAAAAACCCCAAACAAAACCCAAAAGAAGTAAAATGCAATCAGTAAAGCACCAGTATAATAGATAATTTAAATAATTTCTTGCTTGCTGCCTTAAATCATGATTAACATTAGTGAAATCTATTCTGATTGTTTGAGTCCCAGTGAAATGGCTTCCACGGGAAATCCTTTCTGACAGCTACCAACCAGCCCATTAACCACATTAAGGTTTTGTTGCAATGTATTTGTGCAATGTTTCTTTTATCCTTTCTTTTATCCTTCACACCCCTAAATATTATCCCTCTTTTTTATTTCCAGAGAGCCTATTGGGATAATCAGGAAGGGTCACACATCTCCAGGGGAAAACATCCCAAAGACTGTTGGACTTGCCCGATGGAAAGGGGCTGTGCTGAGCACTTATCAACCTCATGTGTCCCTAACCAACATGCCAGGACCCTGATGGGCAGCCAGCCTGGCACAGTGTGGAGTGTGCACCTGTTCTAGTGCTCAGAGCCCACAGCCCAGACACACCTGAGGGACCTGACCTCCCCTCCCTGTAAGCTTCACAGGCTTCATGGCTGTGCACTGCAAGCTGAAAAAATTGCCTTCTGGCATTTAAGTTCCCAAACTTCAAAAGCTACAAGCAATTCTGAAAAACTTGGCTCCCTGTTTAAGATTAAAGTTGCCATCTCTACTGAGAGTAATTAAACAGCCCATTTAATAGTTGCAGGAGCAAGTTTCTCCTGCAGCACTGCTGAAGCCCCCTCTTCTACCCACACAAAGTGCTTCTGTCCAAGATGTGTTTGATGCTGAGGTTCAGCTGACTCCTCTCCTCACCTCACTTCTAGTTTAGAAAGCCCCAGTGCACAGCTTCCCTGCCTGCACTCACCTCTCACAATCTCTGCTGGGGAGAGGATGCTGGCATGAATGTGTAAGAGAACAGCTCATGCTAAACATCCTTTCAAGTCGACCAAAGTCCTGGCCTGTTCATTCCAGTCAGGGCCAGATGAAGACACCTCCTCATAATGAATCCCCTTTCTTTGCTAGACACTCTCGCATGGCAGATACCTAACATGCTGAAGCAGCAGAAAGAGCTACCACCTGCTGTCCTCTTCCTTCTCCTCCCAAAATCAAGTAACTTTTCCAGAAGAATAGGATTTAGTACACTCCCCTACATATTTTTCCCCCCTTTTTTCATCATACTGAGTGCCCAGAGCAAAAGCCAGTAAATCCAGTGGACTAAGTACACAGGAAGCTCAGCAGGCAGAGCTCACCTTTACAGCTGGGGAGAGACAGTTCCATTTTTCTAACTCAGACAATCCTACATTTCAAGTAACAATCCTATTGAATCTGCTACCTTTCATTAAAGTAGCTCTTACAACTCTGTAAAATCCTCCAACCTTTGTATTGATTTTTTCTCCTATTCAAAATAACTCTCCTTTACAACAAGAGCTGGCTGTCAGCCTCTTATCTCTTATTTTCACCCCATCTGATCCTCCTTCTCCTTGTCAGTCTTTTCAGATTCCAATTAATCATGTAGAAAATCAGGGACTTATGTTAAGAAGAATGTAGAACTCTTAGCTCATCATTAACATACTGTAATTGCAGTGTAGTGCTACTGCCTCTGACCTTTTCAACAAGTCAGTCGAAATCCTTTGGGGAAAGCAGGACATTCCCAGCCACGATGAAAAGGGTTATCTCTGATTCATGCTACTGGATAGTTATTTCAAAATAAAACTCCGGATGCATTGTAACATTTGTAATTCAGTCTAGAAATTACTGGGGCCTGGCAGACAGCAGGAAGATGCAGCCATAAAACCAAACTGCTGTTCTATTCTTAAATTTTGTCTGAGTCTCTACACGAACAGTCCCAGGATACACTAACCCCTCCACTAAACATATTTAATTTCAGACCATCCTCTCCTGTTTCTTCTTAATTATCATGGGACATTCACAGAAAAGATCAGCCAGATGGAGACTAAATATTTCACTAGTATAAGATGGAGCATTCTGCACTAAAATGGAACCTTGATTACAATAAAGTCATTAATTAAAGTCTCAACTGACTCTTCTGTCAGTATATGGGAGACACTAAAGACAACTGAGAGGAGGCAGTGCAGCAGCTACACTAAGGAAAATAAAACAGTAAACCAGACAGTGATAAGATGGTGTTTAATTTTCACTACTCACAGTGAAACAAGACAGAAACTCAGCGATGTGTTCAATATATCCATCCATTTTATGTTTTCAAAATGATGACACACTGCTTTCCTGACAATGAGAAACTTAAACAAGATTTAAAAGCAGTGAAGAGCAAAAAGGAGTAAAGCCTAGAGACTCGGAAAAAAATCTTACTTTGCTAGAGATAAGATGGAGATGTAGATTTGGCTTTTTAGATAAGACAGAGACACAGATGTGGCTTTTTAGCACATTGGATGTTTACAGTATTTTATGGCTAACTGGACCCTTGAATACTGTGGGGAAAGGGGAGAGAGAAGACTGCAAGAAAAAACCCCCATGCTAAATGTCATTTTGAAGAAAAAGAAATTAAATGTGAAAATCCCCAAGCCATTTCCTTGTCTGAATGATTAAGTCAGAGGTGCTGTAAGAAATGCAGATGGAATAAGCAGAGCATGCTAAATTCCCTGGACACTCTACAGCACAGACAGCACGAGCATGGAGCCAAATCCTCAACCAGAGTTCCACCAGCACATCTCCCATCAAAGTTAGTGGGAGCTCTAAGTATCCCTTTATAGGTGTGGATTTGGTCCTTGGAGAGAATATTGCACTAAAATTACTTCAGACAGTCATAGCATCTAACTGATATCTCAGTGATATATTCCCAACAGTCCTCTTTAGGTGCCCCTATAATTTTTTGACTTCTACTTTGCTACATCCTGCCAGATGGAGGTATGGAAATTTGAAGAGCAACAAGTAAACAAAATATAAGGAAATAAACCCAACACTGGTTCCCTGTTTCATAATTAATCTTTACTTGTGCTTGAAATCAGCACCAGAGATCTTTGCAAAATTGCAATTACCAGATATGCTGGATGCCAGAAATAATAAACCCAGCTGCAATACAGGGTGTTAGTTCTCTCCTGTATAGGAAGAGAACATGCTGTGGGTATGTTCATCATTTAATGTCATTTAATAAAGTGTGTGCAAATCTAAACAGAGTCACAGCTGCACCAAGAGTAAAATTACAGAACAGAAATGGTCCCGTTTCTAACATTACAAAGTAAATATTCCCTGCCATTCATAGGTGGACAGAAGGCTGGATGTATGCTGTAGGTGATTCCAGGTGTGATAGAAAGTCTTAATATTCAGGATAAAACAAAAAAAAAAAAAACCCACCCAACCTAGTAATCTGAGTAACTAATCTTAGCTTATTCTATTCTTCCTATTCTTAGTAGTAAAGGTTTTTGTGCATTGAATACCACTCATGTCTTCTACTTTTATGACACTGATTGTCATCAGCCTGTGACAATAAAAACTATCAGAATTTAAGTAACATAATGAGAGGTAGAACACAATGATAAACTCTGGCAAGGTTATCTGAGCATTCAAATTAGAGCAACTAATTGTAGATCTAGACCACACAGATGTCAGTATGTAGATGCAAAGAGAAAATGAAGAAAATCAAAGAAGTAGCAAGAACAAAGACACCATTAGAACCTGGAAAGTCTTCTAATAAACACACTTGAAGAGCAGCAAGAATTGTTAATGCAAATGATTGTTTTGTAATAATAATTTAATAAAGTGAATACATAAACATAATGTAAAAGCTTGTTAATTGACATAAGAGGGTGTCAGCTCTTTATTTTCTGCCGGGATGGTTTTGTGAGGGTGGTGGTTGTTTTGTTTGGTTGTGAGGGGTTTTTTTGCCTTTTTTTTTTTTTTGTTTTGGTTGTTTGTTTTTTTTTAAACTAGTGGAAAAGAAGTTGAGATTTCCAAAAACATGCATGTTGGTACTTGTGGGTATAAAATCACATTGCTCTTTCAGAAGCAATTTAGCCTAAACAGTGCAAGTTTGCTCATGTAAGAGTAAAAGGATGAGGTCTCTATGGCATATTGCAGTATGGTCCTTGGAATAAGATACTCATTTACTAAATAAATTACTGTATAGTACTGTATAATGGTGTTCACATTATAACTGACAATTAGCACCATTAAAGAGAACGCTCATAAACAGCCAAAGCTCACATCAAATTAACACAGCCATGATTAAAATCACTCTTCTGATTTCTGCTCTTCACAGAAATAAGCGGCATTTTGCATAAAAATTACTACGAGGCAGCTAAGAAAAAATTAAAAAAATAACCCCATGGTTATGCTGGGATGGTGGTACCTCACTCCAGCAGCACAGAGAGCACTGCCACATCAGCTCCTCACTTGCTGTGAAATATTAAGCATTGGGTTTCCCTCGGAGCAGCCAGCCAGCACAGTGAGCCCTGCCTGCTGCTGGGAACCAGTTTGGTGGCACGGGAGATTAAAGTGCTGCAATTACTCCTCTTGGCTCTAATGAGGGAAACCCGGGTTCTCTCCTGGCCTGAGGGAAGCTCATCTTCTTTATTTTAATTTTGTCACTTTTCCACTTAAGTGGTTTCTAGCATTTGCACGTCCACTTATATTGCTGCGGTTTCAGAAAGAAAAAAATAACCTGAGGAATTATAGTGGAGAAGAACAATAACAAAATACAAAGGAGTCAGCAATTCATTAAAATTTAGAAAATGCAACATTAAAAACTTTTCTTAACTCTAAGAAAAAAAAAAAGAGAGAGCCTTTTTCTAAACTGGCACAGAGCCCACGTCCTCATTAGGATTCACACTCCACTCACACAGCAATACATTAATGGTACCACTTTAATGCAGCATCACAGCACTGCTTCCTGGCCTCACCCTGATATTGCTTGCAAAGTGGCAAGAAAAAGGGGAAAAAGAAGTTTCTAGTGAATGCTAGCCAGGCCTGGTATCAATTTGGATGTACGTGGAAGTTTGAAGTACATGGACATCTCTGATCATGAATGCTGCTTCAGAGAAAGCCAAACTCATAATGGCTTCATAAAGATCAAGTATCACTAAGGAAAATCTAATCAATAAATAAGCAATCAAGACCACATAATGAAAGAATACCATTACATGTGCCATAGTTTAAAAAGAAGTCACAATATGCTACATTAAAGTACTGCAAGATAATATGCCTTTGATCCAACATGCCTTTAAAGCAGGAAACAAAAGGATGTTCTCATATATCTTACTAACTAATTTAACATATAAATCATAAAAAAATATGATCCAGATGGGCTTCAATGAAGGAAACCAATTAACGTAGACAGCCTTACCATCTGACACATTAGTTGTAATAATAAAGACCAAACAACATGGTCAAACAATAATGCTCTGTATTAGATCTGACATTTCTAATTAGTTTCTGTATCCTCTTCAAGAAAAAAGATTACCAGCAAGCACTTTGTTTCCCAGAGGAAAAAACTTCTAAACTTAATGTGCACAGATCTCATTCTATGGATGAAGCTGATCTATCTGTATTCCCTTGGGATGTGCTTTGGAACTAATGGGTTTAGCATAGTCCACATCTGGTTGCAAAATAAAGACTCAGAAAACATTTCCTTTCAGCTGCATTGCCGCTCTAACTGCTGCAGACCTGGAATGCCAATACCTGCACACTGCTGTAAGGTTTTCCTGAGTCCATGGGCTCAGAAGAATCAGAATGGTTTAGGCTTTGCTTTCTGTAGGATAGAATTTTGGTTTATCCTTTCCACAGCCTCCCTAGAAATGCTACTTCCCAAATGAAGTAGTGTGTTTTTGGCACAGACTTCCCAGCATCAGGCAATTGGGGTTGCATCAGACAGTTGCAAGCTGCACCACAATTAGCATTACAAATTAAAAGCCCCACTGAGGATACATGTACAGTTACTGTTTGAGACGTCTAATCCCAACTATTTAGACAGGTTTTGCATCTATCATCAATAACGACTCAATTTTATCCCCTTAGTCCTATTGGACCCTCCAAAAACCATCCACAGAAATCCTTTGCACCACATCATTGAAAATCAGAATTCTTGTGTAGGAGGTAGATAGCATCACAATAGGGAAAGGCTTGATTTAGAAACTGTTCTTCCTTAAAAAAAAAAGTAAGGGAATGGCTGTGGGAATTCTGCTAATGTCATAATATCAAGGAAGGACAGAGGTCCATGTCATTGCAACAAACACAAATCACTTAGAAATCATTAGGATTAACACTAAACCTATCTGATCCAGCAATTTATTTTGGTCAGCATTCATAAACAAGCAAAAATAACATAAACAAAGGCAGTCTCCCCTCAGTTTTCAAGTCAATATCCTAAACAACTGAAATGAAGAACATTTACACCATAAGAAAATGATTCCTTAGAAACATGCTTATTTCCACAATACAAGAACTTCCATTCATCAAGCCACCATCAAATGGCCTTGGAATCCTAAGAAAGCATTTCTGAAGTAGAAATACTATTTTTGACACAAACAAGAAGGGCCAGCCTTTTTCACCCCCCTCCACTCCTTCGAATTTCAGAAGAGGAGTTGGCTGGCTCTGTAGATTTCCTGAATGCATCAGGAGGTTTACAAACACCAGTACTGCCAATTGAGACAGACAGGGCAGCATGACAGTGTTTGAGCCTTTGCTCCATCTGCTCAGGGGTGGCCCCTTGTGAGAAATCACAGCCACATCAAGGAGATGATAATGGAAAAGCTCATTAAAAAGAAGACAAAGATAAAATCTCTGCCTCTCAGAAAATGTAACGTACAGGTACACAATTGGGATGTAAAAACCAGGTTCTAATTCTTGTGTGATGGGGCACTTTGAACATGCAGGTGAAAATTGGAGGTTTTGATAATGCACCAGTCTATGACAACCTTCCTTTGAGCTTTGGAAGCCTCTTCCCACCTCCTGATAAACGTAACTTGGTTAAAGCCTCATGTGATGAATTATGGCAAGCTGGGGGGTGAATCAAGTCCCAAGACCACCACTTCTGCTCGCCCATGAATTTTCTGGGAAAGCAAGCACAGCTCCTGGCAACCTGCTCAGGATCCACATGCCACACTTGGGAACTGCCTATCTGCTTATCCACAGGCAAAGGTAATCCCAGATAACCTCTTGTTTATCTCACCATGCAAAACCTTGACTATGGAGTGAAAACTATCAACAAACTCTGTTGACACAGAAAACACTGCAGTGACGAAAGAGCGACCTGGGGCTACTGCTCACAAACCAAGACCCAACAGCACTGAGCTCCCTGCCTGCACTCAGGGCCCTCCAAAGGCACATCCCTGCACTCACTGCACACAGTGCCTGGCCCATCTGGAGCCATGTCCCCACTGTCACTGCACACAGTGCCTGGCCCATCTGGAGCCATGTCCCCACTGTCACTGCACACAGTGCCTGGCCCTGAGCTCATCTGGAGCCATGTCCCTACAGTCACTGCACACAGGTGCTTGGCCCTAGCTCTGACCTGGCCCATCTGAAGCCATGTCCCCACTGTCACTGAACACAAATGCCTGGCCCTGTGTCTGAGCCCATCTGATGTCATGTCCCCACACTCACTGCACACATGGACCTGTCTCTGACCTGGCCCATCTGAAGCCATGTCACTGCACACAGGTGCCTGGCCCTGGCTCAGAGCAGGGCTGTGTTCCCAGGGTGCTGTGCCTGAGGCCGGGCCTCACTCCTGGGATAGCTGGGCCGCTCTTGGCTGGGGCTGGCTCGGGCCCAGCTGGCTCCAGCACAGGCAGAGCAAACACAGAGCTGTTTGCATGGATCTATGGAGAGGTCCTGTTAGTGCCACACAGGGGACAGCAGCTGAACCCAGGTAGAGGTCACGTCCCGTGTGTGGGCAAGAAGGCAGTTCCGCTGACAGACAGTGGTCTCAGCACAATAGCTCCCAAATTGCTGCTGTTTCTTTGAAAGCGTCATGGGAAAGGAAAAGTTTGGAGGACAAGGAGGTCACTTGGCAGATATTTGTAAGCAGATCCTCCCACACATGGAAAGCTTATGGGACAAACGAGAAAAGTGGCTGTTTGCAACTTAACCAATGGGACATGAGAGCTGGCAAGGCCAGCAAAGCAGAGCTCGGAGCTGACATTGCAGAAGCACATGAGAGATGATGGATAGAGTGCTGTGAGGGCCGGAAGAGCCTGCAAAGTGATCCNACACAGAACAACAAGAAAGAAACTCAGCATAGCTCTTCCGAAACATTTTTTTGCTCATTATATCAGAATATTTCTTCTAATGCATGTAAAATGTTGGATCATCATTTTCCTCTTTACGGGGATTGTTAAAAATCAGGTCTGCAAGTAATGTTGGCTAATTCTGGAAGTGATTATGAAGTTACACAGACTACAGAAAATCCCGAAGTCCAAAATTGTCAAGGACATTTTGCCCTCCTTATTGGACTTTGATTAAAATTTAAATGGAAACTGCATCAAAACCTGTTTAATGTGGTTCCAGAGGGTAATGGCTGACCATGGTCCCTGCCCTTATAAACCCCTCAAGGTCAGTAGATCACAAGTTAGGAAAGAATGGGTCTCCTGTTTCTTGGATTTCCTCTTTTTTGTTGGTGGGGACCCTGTGCCCTGTCCCACCTCTACTGCTGGACATGCTGGGTGCTTTCCTTAACCTCCCTGCTCCTCTCCTCTGTAAAACAGGGAGAGTCAAAAAAACATTTTTGAGACCCAGTCATGAGACATCTTCATGTCTCAAAACTGTGCTTTATTACAGTAACTCTGATATTATTATTACGTGATTCAATGAGGGTCAGAAAGATCTTCTTTGTATTCTCTTTTCACTTCCAAAAGCCTTTGTATTTTATTAACATTAAAAGCCGTAGGTCCAAACAGAGGGCAGAATCATATGGTGGAACCTGGTACATGTTACCAGGGGAAGCCTGTGGTCCAACCAAGAACTGATTCCAGCTTTCAAAAAATTCCTTTCTGCTACTCTCACTACAATATCCCCTTCCTTTCCAGCACTTCCTGGTTTTAATACATACCATTCCTAAAAACTGCTCCCCACAAAATTATTTCTTCTCATCCCTCACAAAAACAGAACTAAAATTTGAATATTGTTTCTGTAAAAGTAATTTCAGACCAGTGCTTGCTGAGCCTAGAATCCTAGAATTTAAGTTTTGGGGTTGATTTTGGAGGTTTTTTTCTTTTTTAATGGAAATAGCAAAACCCACAAGGATTTCTCTGTGTTCTTAAGCCAACTGTGTCATCACAACAGGAACATTAATATAAATCCAATTTTGTTATGTAAGAAGGAGGATTTTATTCACCACTGGAAAAAAAAAAAAACCAAAAGAAAGCTACTTGTGAAATAAAAGTTATTTCTCTGTTGGTGACTCAGTGCTGCAGGCCAAGCTCTGTGCCCTCCCCTGACAGGGACCCACAGCAGCATCATTTCTGGTGCAATTTTCCCACACAGCTCAACTTTAAACGGTTTGTGTCAAAACCATCCTATAATGTCAAATTGCATGAGATGCTCAGATGTTTCTAAACTGCACAGCAAAATCATGGGGCTGTTTTCTTTCTTGATTTCTGCTTCTTTTTGCACTCCCTTTGCATGCTTTGTGGAGGAGGATGAGTGGTGCAGAAGTAGCTGTAGGACAGTGCCTGTGTCAGCCAGGGCACTGCTGGCAGTCACTATCTGCTTCCACCAAATCCCTGAAATATACCCTGCTGAAAGCACCACTGCTCTCTACTTCCCTTAAAAAATTCTCAATGAGCTCAGCAGTATTTTAAATGGTGAAAATTCTCATTCAATCAGTTAGTTACAAATTCCATAGATGAAATTGTAGGAATTGAGGAATACAGCAAAGCAGATTCGCATGCGTCTGTTAAAAACCTCTGTGGAGATTCAGTTGCATGTAATAAATATTTGATAGTTCCCAAATAATTTATGGCTCTGTCAGGGGTCATTTTACATGTTTTAGATGAATAATTAAAAAGGATAATTAGGAGGATGTACAATCTGGAATGCTCATCTAATTGTTCATTTTACAGTATTTCTTACACTGCTGAGCTGTATGACACATGTTCCCATCACCTTCCCAGCTAAGCAGCATCCCCTTACTGCCAGGAACTTCCCTCCTTTTTCTGTGACCCCAGGCATTCAGGACTGAGAAAACTGAAAATCACTTTACTGGGCTTTGGGAGCCAATGCTTTTATCCCAGGATTTCTGCAAAGTGCAAGGAATCAATCCCCAAAGCCCACTAATTAAAATACTACATAATTGAGATTAAAAACCCAAAGAAAGTGGTGTGCAGCCATCAGGACCACAATTGTGTGATGCCATTTTCAGGTTCAGGGCTGGTGTTGGATGCCCATCACCCCTGTGAGAGCAGGAATAAACCTGCAGCAGGAATAAACTCAAAGCAGTTCTTCCCCTGCCCTAACAGAGCAGCTCTGATGGTCAGGAACAGCCAGAATGATGCAAATTACATAGGATACTAAACAAAATTTCTGGCAGAAATTTTAGTAAGTTTTTCTAAACAGAATTCTCCTCATTTTAGTTTTGGTATGAACATAACTAATGCAAATACAACTATGAAATGTGTATATCCTCCAAGTGATCTCTATCACTTAATACTATGGTCAGCTACTCTAGTGAAGAAATTGAACCCATGTTAGTGCCTTTGGCAATGTAATTATGCACAAAAGCACTTCTAGTCAAGACAGAGACCTATAAAATCCATTGATATTTTCTGATTGAAACACTGTTTTCTGTACATTGTCTGCTCTTTACCTGGTAGAGAAGGGGACACAAACAAGAAAGAGCCGAACAAATCTAAACAGAATTACCTCTCAGAGCCTAAAAATAATTCATTGTTCAATCATTTAAAAAAAGATTACTAGGTCCTACAGCCATAACAATAACCCAAGCAGCATATTTCCTGCCAGTTAATGAGCATTAAGGTTAAGGGCCTTTAGCTTTCCCAGGGACCCCTGTCTCTTTAAACCAGACATTAATTGCTGAGAAATGCCCTCTACATCCATCACCATTTCTTAAACAGTTATTTAGTTTACTGTCTCTGTCAGTCTGCAATATGAAGGTCTTGTGTGGCCATCTGCTCCAAGACTCCGCTGCCAAAATGCATCGGGATTTATGGCACAGTCGGCCTCTATCTTCTACCCACAAGCCAAAACATCCTACTTGGTGTGCTGCTCTGCCACTTACCACCTTAAAAATTAATGCCAGGCAAGTTTCTTCAAAAGGTCAGAAAACCAAGAAAAGGAATGGGACTTGATAAAACAAGGGAGGAGTTAGGAGCTCAGCAGAAGAAATCAGGGCTGACAGCGAGGCAAAAAGAGTCTTCACGTTACCAGTAAAAGGCCGTAAGTTACCCGGAAAAGTGACAGTTACTGTTGCTCTGAGAAGCAATAACTTGTCAGCAAAAATCCATACCCCAATGGGTGAGGAAATCAAATATAGCAGCAGTGCTAAAATCACCCAGCAGAGAAGACTGAAGCTTCAGCTTTCATTGCCAACTGTGCCAAGACCAGAAAATCTGCTGACACTTTTCAGTTCAATAGAACAAGGTTCTGTCTTGTACCAGCAACAGTGTGNAGTTGGTAAGCAGTGGAAGAGGCTGTCCAGGGAAGTGATGGAGTCATCATCCCTGTAGGTATTTAAAAGATGGGTAGATGTGGCACTAAGGGACATGGTTTAGTGGTGTCCTTGGCAGTGCTGGGTTAATGGTTGAAATCAATGTTCTTAGAGCTTTTTTCCAGTCTAAATGATTCTAACATGGTTTCCTAATGTGTGCGCAGCAACGTTACTGTTTCATGTAAAGAATAGCATTAACATCCTTCTTAGAGGAATAGCACCATCACTTTTTTCAGGTCTTTTTAATTACATTTATTGCTGATTACCACAAACAGCCTCTCTGACCATAAAGGGCAGGGTGCATAACATGAGTAGATTAATTAAGCACCAAATTTCCATAGCATTCAACCTTGCCTGAACCTCATGCTGCTACCAAGGACAACCAAGTCAGGATTATAAAGCAAACAGGCACACTTCTCAGTGAATCTGGGAAAAAATCCCCAGTAATGCAGCAAAACCCCCAGCTATGCTTGTGGTTTATGTTAACTGGATTTGCTTTGTAGTGCAGGAAAACAAGCTACAGTCTGCCACTCCATTTCATCTGAGGGGCAGTAACTCCAGCTAAGATCCTGAACTGCTGGAGCTGGACTTGCTGGACTCCAGGCCACGGCTCAGATGTGAAGTGCCCTGGAGTTGATGGGTGTATCTGAGGTCACACTGTGTGCACAGCTGAGCCACCAGCTCCAGAGCAGGTACATGCCCTGGGTCCAGCTAGCCCACCTGTGACACGGGACATGGTGCAAAGAGACTGTAGAGATGCATGTCAGATGTTAATAAAGATAAAAATATACTTCCAATAAATAAAATTGAATTAATTAGTGGTTTAATCCAATTCCCTAAAAATACTTGACCTTGTCAAATGAAGAGGGTGGCCTTATAATTTCTGCTTTTTACGTTTTTAGAATTAAAGAGTAATCAAATGCATGCAGCTTTGCATATAAATCAACCTTGACCTTTCGTTGAACTGTTTTGGTAAAAATAAGCAGTACTCATGCCTGCTCTTTTTTCTCTAAAAGCCAGAACAGACAGAGCAGAAAAGGATTCAGTTCAGTGAAGAACACTGTGCTATAATCATACCAGAAAAACATTAATAAGCCCCCACTACTCCAAGCAGTTATTGCTCTTTCTTCTCTAAAATCTTCCAATTTCTAAGACTTCCCCTCTCCTTCCCCCTGAGCCCTGCATCTCAGCATTCTTTTGGATTAGGTGTTACAGCCTCCCAAAGCTGATAATTCAAGGTTACACCTTGAAACTCTTACACTGCCTTTTATTCTGAGGAATAACTGACTACCAAGAGAATTAGTTTAGACTGAGAACAAAAAAAAAAAAACACCAAAAAATAGCAGCCCTTAAAAAAAACCCCTTAAAATCAATCTGTAGAACTAGCTCTGCAGAGAATGCAGAGGCAGAGGTAGGTGGCTCCTACTGAAAAATTACATTAAAAAAAAAAGACAAAAAACCCAAACAACAGAACAATGAAAAAGGAGGAGCTTGGAACATGGCTTGAATTTCTAATTGACTGCAGTCAGGCTATGGAGACAAGCAGAAGAGAACATACCTGTTTTTCCTGTGTTTTTCATCCAAGTCTTGTTTGAAGATTCATTGTCAAAACCATCCAGCTGCAGCTCTTGATACTCATCTCCAACGTGGGCCAGGTGGTCGATGATGTCTATGGGGGACTGGTGAGACCCCCCACACTTCTCACTGGACGTCACCCAGTGCTCAGGACCATAGGTACCTGTGAAAAAACACCAATGTCAGCATCCCAGGGCTGCAGAACTCTTAAGCATGAGGATGAAGCACTTAAGCTCCCCAGGTAACTCCACCACAGTTACAATTCCCACGTTTGAAAGAGGTTAAGACTTTTTAACTTATGAGGAGACAGAAATCCTTTGGCTTTGTGCTGTGTTCCAACTTTGCCTCTGGCAGTAATGAACAATGGCCTTTTTTAAAAAACAACTATTCTATAAAACTTTCTGCAGTTCCCAAGCTCCTCCTGTGCATATGTTATCAATTACCACGTTGCTCCAGGAACTTCCCTAAAGCTCCAGCCTTAATATATTACTGTATAGTTTATCCTTTCATTATGGACAAATAATGTAACAGACACACATTAACTTGTGTTCTTAGATAATATGATCTTTATTAATGATCTCATTTCTTTTGGAGGTTTTGAAGCCAGAAAATAATAAAAGATAGAATTAAACTAAATGTATGTTACTAAATTTGAAGAAAACAACGATGGGAAAAAAAATTACTCTGGAAGAAGTAAACAGGACAATAACCTCTCAAGAATACACAGTAAACTTATTTTGTTGCAATTCTTACATGAGTTTTCTGGTTTTGATGAACAATTAAAATAATATGGAAAAATGAAAGGTCTGAGGCAAAGACCCTGTCATCCACACCACATACCAGCCTGAGACGCACTAGAACATCAGGGACCCTCAGCACCACCCTTAGAAGGATCTAAAATGAATTTCAAATTTTTCCTATGACCTGCCTCTCTTTAAGTTGTATTAACAGAGACTGAGAGCTTATCTTCCTATGAGTGCAAACAGTGGTTTAAGCTCCTGAAATGACAGCATAGATTTCTTGTAAAGCACTTGTTGCTCACAGCTCTTTAAGTGCTTTACAGCAGGAATCAGCTACATTATTCTCCTGTCAAGACAGGGAAGCTGATGGCTGAGAAGGGAAGCAACTTGCCCAAGCTCAAGTGCTAAAACCAAGTTACAACCCAGAGCTGAACTCTGCTCTCCTGAGAGTCCTGATGTCACACCTGTGTCACACCTGTGTCCCACACAGTCAGCAGGTCTGTTCAGTGGGCAGCCAGCAGGAAATGAGGCACCAATGTGCATTTATTACCCTTGCATCTGAGCAGCATATGGATATTCAATTAGTGCCATCCAAACCCAGCAGTTGGGAAGGCCAGTTTCTCTGGCCTCTGGGTTTTAATCTGTCTAGTTGCAAAGTGCATTAGTGCTCTGTTCTTGTGAGCTGATGCAGGACACTTAATCAATAACAAGATTTTGCTATACTCATCACACACAAATGCTGTCTGGTACCCAAATGACAATAAGAAAATTTTACTTTCAAGTACAATTAGGCAAAATTGCAATATAGTTTAAAAATCATTTACATCATCTGCCCAGGTTAAAAATCAGTTTTGTTTATCTTGGGGTTCAACTTATATTGTCAGCAAGACCTGTTTTCAGCTATTTCCCAATGTACCACAACAAAGGAGAACAGAATTATTAAAACCCCTCCACAGTGGAAACCAAAAGTCTTCCACTCAAGCACAGCTATTTTTGTCCAATCAGGATGCTCTTAGTAATTGGTCTGTAGTGAGTTAATTGGAAATTCAGATTTACTTTACATATCACCTTGCATCTACCCATGAAATTTGGGAATTTGCTTTAAATATCTAGCACTACACATAATCAAACCCGCCAGTTCTCGTTTTCTGGCTTTATTATAAACAAGGGGTGAGCTTTTCAAAAGCACTCTGCCCACAGAGGCTATCGCAGTGGTTTCAGCTGTGCATTCAAAAGGAGCTGTGCACTCCAATTTTTCTTTTATAAGTATTCTGGTGTCAATGAGGATTTTTTTTTTTTTTT